>WHPX01000837.1:0-147500 GCA_011057435.1 Actinia equina
GCGTACCCCCGCTAACAGATAACCTAGTCTTCTTTCCTGGCACCTTGGCTTTGATGTTTGACCTAGCGGTGCAGTCAAGCCCCACAGATGAAAGGATTATCGTTAACAACGTGGGTCGCAACAGTCGTTTCTAAGATGCGCGTAAAGTTCGCCGGGGAATCCTTGCTGGACTTAATAGGTACGATCTGTATACCACCTATAAGGATCTATGGTTGACAGCCTTGACCGCGCGCAAAGGATAGAACAAGGAATTGGTAGTGTCATTCTACGTAAGGTCCGCACACCTACGAAAACGCAACCTACTGACGGCAGCGGAGAAACCGCAGTGGCAGACGCAAAGCGAATAAAGACCGCCTATGGTAGCAAGTATGTCATACCGCTGGACTTTGAAGTAATCACGAATCACGGTGTGTATTACCCAAGACAGTTATCCGAACTGCCAGTTTGAAGTAACTTTAGCAGATGCTAATAACATCATTGGTGGGCTAAGCACTGTACTTACCACAACAACCCATACTCTATTACCAACTTAGAGCTACAGTACGAAACGGTGTACAGCGAAGAGCTGGCCCGTAGCGCCGGCATGGAATACAGCTCCGGCAAGGCATTCTTATACGACCACGTAGTAATGTACAAGACGTTTAGCTTCCTGGATAAGACGGATGAGGTTCTCAACCAAAGCATTAACCTCCCCCGAAGAAGTCTTACGGGGCTAATGCTGGTGTTTGCCAAACCCTACGAAGCCGGCAAGCGCAACTCCGAGGCCTTCCACAACCCTAACATTACTAACGTCGGCGGTGAACATAAACGGCGTTCCAAACAAGGTTTACTCCCAGGGGATAAAGCCCGCAGACGTGTACAGGGAGGCAAAGCGCAAGTTTGGTGATCAGATATCCCCCGCAAAATTCTTTAATGATAAGTATGCGCTGTGGATCGATATGCGCACCATAACGACGAAGACCTACATGGCCAGGGGTTTACGTCTAGTAAATACGCAGGATGGCATAACATTGGAGATCAAGCGCACCAAGAATGCCTCCGCGGGCGACGGTGATAAAATAAACTGCTACGTCTCGTCGTGTCTGACGCGCAACTGAGCGTAGAAATGAATCAGCTAAAGAGCGTTGCCTATTAAAATATTTGTCTAATATACCATGTTGCGCGTATTTGAAAATAACAACACCAAACTGCAATGCATAGTGCAAGGCGACAAACTGTACTTTAAAGCAAAGGAAGTGGCGGCTGCGTTGAATTACGAGAACACCAAGAAGGCTATTAGAGACCACGTTTCTGAGAAGTACCAGAAAAGATGGGCTGACGTGCAAGGGGTCCCAAACCGTTCCCCTTCTACTATTCACCCACATTCCGTGTTTATCTCCGAGCCTGGGTTGTACGAACTGATATTTAGCTCTAAGCTACCCAAAGCCGCGGAGTTTCGTGATTGGGTGTTTGAAGAGGTGCTGCCTACGCTAAGGAAAACAGGTAAGTATGAAATAGAAAGGCGGTTCGATAGTCCTAACAAGTTAGTCTTCAAAATGGAAAATGAGTTTGACCTGCATAAGAAAGTCGTGGACTACATACGCCGCTTCTACCCACAGATGCTCATAGCGCCCGGCTTAGGGGAATTGCAGGATTCTGACAGCAAACGCATAAAAATGCCTGGCAGAAGGGTTATCAAAGGGGTCAACCCGACCATCTTAATACTGAACGCGCATTTAAGGTATGAAGGGCTTTGCATCGAATTAAAGACGCCGAAAGGAAATGGCATACTCTCCGCAGACCACGCAAGATAATTTCGCAGTATGACGCGAATGGTTACCTGACCATGGTTAGCAACGATTATGACGTCATCTGTCGTGCCCTTAGCAACTACGCGGAAGGCATCCGTATTCCCTGTCGGTGGTGCTGCAAACGCTTCAAGACTACGGAGACAAGGGCAACGCATTTAAGAATATTTCATAGATATAATGATCGTCAACCAAATACACTGGCGTGACCTGATTTGCGGTAAAGCATACGAAATAAAAATTACGTCGTCTTCGAAGACATCGACCGTTTACGGTTAGTCCTCAAAGACTTAGAAGGCAAGGAATATTCCCTTTGGGCGCCGGATTGCGTGCGGTACGTAATTCAGGGCGAGGAATTTACCCACTTACGCAGCTATGGTAAGGTAAATGGCCGATGGAAGTTTGACATTGAAAGAAGAGTCACTCCATCTCCTCTTTGTAGTTAAGCGCGTCTGCTAAAGTCCGCTGCGCTTTAGGATCCGCGGAGCACCAATGCCCCACAAAGGATCCTTCGGAGAATACCCTGTCGCAATGAAGGCAGGTGTATTTTTTACGCGGCTTACGAGGGGTAATGCAGTCGGCAGGTAGTTCGCAAGTAATACAGTCCATATATTGAAAGGGCGATTAGAATGCCTCCCAGAAAGGCGGCTGCGTAGGCTAGCATATACCTTTTAAAAGGGGTCCTTATATTTATTAATGTATCTTCTTTTCTTCTTAATAAAGAATCAAGGGATATTAATAAATATAAGAGTGTGTTTTGAGACTCTTTGCGCAAACTAAGGACGCCTTTTCCTTACCTCCATGTTTTGAGCATGCCAATCATCAAAACGATCCAAGTACTCCTTAAAACCGCGGGGATGATGTTGCGGGCATAAACACTGCCAGATATGATCATCTCCTTTCCTTAAGCCGCCACACGCGTCACAGGGCGCACTCCAATACTCTGCGTTCTCCCAGCGCGTACCTTCGGCGCGGTCGAACTCCGTAAAGCGTTGGTCTATTTCTTTCTTACGAAGAGTTAACTTCCTTATGGTTTCGCTGGGCAACATCTCGCAGCGATATCACCATGCTCCTCGCATACGACGTCCAAATCATAATTACCACGACATCTATGTTGATGCCACGCGTCGGTTAAGAGCTCCCCGCAGCGCGCACACACATCCTTTAAACACACCCTATTTTCTTGGTGGTATTGCAACATTGGGGCGTGCTAAAGAGCCGATTGCAATCAGCACAGCGTCTTTCCTTAGACTTCAAACACACCCTTCCTTCCACGTGATATCGCAGCGCCTGTTTACTGCTAAACTGCCGGCTGCAGGTGCCACAGGTGGTGACGTTATCCACCTCTTTAAAACATACCTTCTTTTTTTGGTGATACTGCAAAGCCTGTTTGCTACTGAACTCCCTGTCGCAATCCCTACACTTCATTATATAATAAGAATTTATTAACCCTTATAAGGGATACCGCATGAAGTCCTTAACGGACTCTTTTGCCCAACCGGCCATCGTCAAAAGCGCACCAAACCTTTCTGCGCGCTTCAGACCGCACATTTCATCGTACAATTCCTGCACGCGCTCTTTTAACCGGTCTATCTCCTCCCTTTGCATTTCTATGGTGTCTCTTTTATCTTTTGCGTCGCCGGCAATCCTTCTTACTGCGTCCACTGGGTCCATCGTATATATAATGGATCCGAACCATATTCCCTGCAATGCTCTGATAGTAGGACCCACCGGCTGCGGAAAGACCCAATTCGTCGTGGAGCAGCTATTAGGACCCTTTAGATACCGTTTCGACTACATAGTGCTATTATGCCCCACCTACGTGAATAACCGCACCTGGGAAGGCATAGGAGTGAAAGATGACGACTTCTTTGTGGATATTTTGGACCCTAATGAGTTATCCAGCCATTTGAAGTTCTGGCACAAGCAATTCCCTAAAGATACGCAAACCTTGCTCATATTGGACGACATTGCCTGTGGGGACGACGTAAAAAGACGCACTTCCGAATTAGTGAAGCTCGCTTTCAGCGGCAGACACGACAATATCAGCGTTTGGTTGCTCTCCCAGCAGCTTACCAGCGTCTCTAAACCCTTTAGGGAAAACATAGGTTCACTTGTCGTATTTTATACTCCAAGTCGGAGTGATCTGGAAACCATTCTCTCTGACTACGGGGGTGAGATAAGCAAGGAACAGTTACACGAATACATGCGGCACCTAAAAACGCACCAACATTCCAAGATGATCTTCTCTTTGAGGTTTCCGTATTCCATAAAGATATATGGACATTGAGCAGCTCTTAGATGAAGTCCCCGCGCAGTTAGACGAAAGTAACCTTAAGGAACAACTTAACATCCTTGTGTCTTCGGGGAAGTGTAAAGAAATGATAGGTAAGGAACTTACCCATGAGCAAGTTAATAAGTTGTCAGAAGAGGAGGTTAAGAAGTTCCATAAGAGGTATGAGGCTGCCCTTGCAAGTAAGACCACGGACGCCGTAGCAGACTCCGCTATCCGACTTGCCACCAAGCTTCTCGGACTTGCGCTGCCCATAGACGACGTGGAGCAACTACAGAAGGACATAAGAGATGACTATGTCATATCCCAAGAACTTAAGATAACCTGCGGGTGGTTGTCTTTGAAGTGCGGTAAGTTAATGGCAGTCGCCTCTGCGGCTTTGCACGTAGCTCAGCACGTCGACTTGAAGGAGGTACTGGTGTCTTGGAAGGACTTCAAGAAGGACAGAGAAGTCGAAAAGGTCTTCCAGGCAGCACTTGCTGAGGTACCTGATCAAGTCGCCTCAAGTACTTAGTCAAGTCGTCCTTAAGTACTTGGTCAGGTCGCGCCCAGGTTATTTCCAAGTCGTCCTTAAGTACTTAGTCAAGTACTTATCAAGTCCTTCAAGTCCTTAGATATAAATGGAAGCAGAGCAGCCCCAAGAGGAGCAAAAGATTACCAAGGCTAAATCTCCAGGCAGAGTCGCCGCCGGTAAGAAGCTCGCGGAGATGAATAAAAAGAACAAAGCCAAAAAAGAAGAAAAGGTGGAGGAAAAAGAAGAGGAATCCTTCATTAATCCTGGGTACGTCATTGGCGCGTTAGGAGTTGCTATAGCAGCAGGCAGCCTTTACTTACAATGGCGGGCTACGAAGCCAAAAGTAGAACCACCAACATATCACGCGCCCGTGGAACCGGCTGTTAGAAAAAGTAAGATCCCTGAAATGGAGTAATAACCTTCTCGCTCTGTAATATAATGTCGACCGCGTTATTGAAAACTGTTGAAGAAGCAGCTATTATTACTTCCATCGTTGCGGGTATTGGTTGGGTAGGTAAGAAAGTGCTCAAAGAAGACTTTACTGAAGACCCAAGCAAGAGCTTCGCTAATTTTGCCAAGATGACCGCTGCCGTAGGCGGGGCTATCATGGTAAAGGATTACCTACGGAAGGAAAAGTACCTACCGACGACGTAACTCGTGAAAATCCCTGTGATTTTCTAATATATAATGGCTAGCGTTGTCGCAGGTGGAGTTATTGCAGCTTTAGCATTCACTGGAGCTAATTATGGTGGTCAGTATTTGGATAGATTAGTTAGAGGTGATCGCAGCGGAGATTTAGCCGCCGAAAGGAAAAGGCATGATTTAGCGCTGGAGAAATATCAGCGAGACGTGGCAGCTTGGAATGAAAAAAGACAAGCTTACAGGGATTGGTTGGACAAGAACTACCAAGACAAAATGCAGGCGGATAAGAACTTCGAAAATACAGACTACGCCTTTAAGCTCTATGCGCAAGCACACCCCGACTTTAGGTTAAGAAAGCCCCAGTTTAAGGATTACTATCAGCCTTCTAAGAAACAAAAAGACAATGAGTTAGTCTTCGTAGGAGTCGCAGGGCTGGCGGGAGGCGTAGCTTTGGCGTATCTAATATAATGATCGTCTTTTTGGAAAGCGACAAGAATAACTTTACCACTTATTTGAATCCCCCCATCAAAGCCTGTAAGGTTAGGCTGGTTAGTTGTTCTTGTACAATTCTTGGTATAATTTGATTGGCGGCTTTGTCGTCGTGAATTCCCAAAAGCCAAAAATACCAGATTCCCATTACACCCCTATAACACTGGCTAAGGAGCTAGCAAAGCATGGATATACTCTTACCACAGGATTACCCCATGAAATGAAATTCAAGAAAAATAGTGGAAGCGCCAATCTAAAGGACAGTTCATTGGTAGAACTCCTGGGTCTTACTAGTACCACGATCAATGGTCAACTTGACGTGAAATGGAAAGTTCCCGCTAACTACGAAGTTTACTGCAGCCTGGTAAGCTCATATAACGAAGGACCCAGTAATCTAATGTCCAAGTTTCCACCTAAAGGTAATCCATTTGACCTGGTAGAATACACTCCCATTTCTTTGTGCTATGACTTGTCTAATTTGGTAGAAAGCATAAACATCACCATTAAAGTGGACGGAAAGACAGTGGATTTTAACGGACGCAATATCAATCTCGTCCTGGAATTCATATAATGGGCCGCGTAGAGGACAAACTCAAAAGGATTTACTATGGACCTGAAGGTTATTGGAAAGGAGCGTCAGCTATCAAGAAACTCGCGACCGCGGCCAGGGTATCAGAAGAAACGGCTAAGAACTGGCTAAGAAAACAAACCCTCTGGCAGGTTTATCTTCCCGTGCCGAAGTACATTCCCAGGCCCAGCTTTACCGTAAATACCCCTAATGAAGTTCATCAGGCAGATTTGCTTTTCTTACCGCACGACAAGGTGAGAAAGAAGACCTATAGATACGCTTTGACCGTAGTTGATATCGCAAGCAGATACAAGGACGCCGAACCCATAACCAGCAAGGATTCTGGGGAAGTCGCAGAAGCCCTAGGTAGGATTTATAAGCGCGTCTTGAAATGGCCTAAGCTGCTGCAAGTGGATGCGGGGACAGAGTTCATGGGCGTGGTTACTAAGACCCTGAAAGACCACGACACTAAGATTAGGAGAGCTGAAGCTGAGTACCACAGGGGTCAGAGCATCGTCGAAAGATTCAATAAGACCTTGGCCGAGCGTCTCTTTGGGTACCAGTATTGGAAAGAGCTGGAAGATCCCTCCAAACGCAACAGGGAATGGACACAGCGGCTCCCCCAGGTCGTCGCGGCTTTGAACAACGAGGCGGCCAGGGCTACGGGAATAAAACCCAAGGATGCCATAAAAAAGAAACACGTGGAACACAAGTCCTACGTCAGAAGTTCGAGGGCGGTCTTCCCCCATGAAAAAAAATTAGGTAATGTCACAGTCCGATATCTCTACGGACCGGGTGAATTAGAAGGAGGATCCAAAAGAGCTACGGATCCTAATTGGTCTTTGGAAACTTACCAGATCCGAAGCGTAATAGCTAAGAAGGGTCAGCCCATCTTGTATTATCTTCACGATGGCCCCACACGTGGGTTCGTCATGGAAGAACTGCTTATCGTGTGATGTCCGAATGCTATCGTATGCACTCCGTCATCACACATCCATCGCTTACCGTCAAATGCAGACAGTGACACCTTCTCCTGCGTGACGTTATGTATCTGATGACCATAGCTACGCAGGCTGTTCATCTTATGCCGCTGTTCCTTGCGTGTTCGTAATACGTTGAGGTAGGACTCGTGCGTAATGTCCTTCTTAACCACGTACTTTTTACGCCTTTAGCTTTCTTTTCTACGCCGTCTAACTTTAGCACGCTGTACATCTTTGGTTTCAGACCCACGTACTCTACTATGGGTTTTCCTAACATTTCGTCTTTCATCTTCCCAATTACCTTCTTATTCTTCGCAGAGTAAAGGAAGTGCTCCTTCGGGTAACCGCTGGTGTCGTACTCGTCTATGTCGGGGACGCAGTCTTTGTAAACGTCTTCCGTTTGCACTTCTAGAATTAGGGAGTCGGTGTCTGTGTACAGGAGGCGACAGCGGTCTCCGTACTTTGGCTTAAGCTTATCGTAGTAGAACTCGTACATAAGCAGCTTCGATAGATCCAGCACCGTAAAGCCTGTGTAAACGGGCTTGTTTAGTAAGAGGTTTGCCCTTTTCATGTGAATCACGTAGAAGTTCAGCATTTCTACGTATCTAACGAAGCCTGGCTGTGACACGTATGCTTCTGCTTCCTCTTTGGTGCTGACTATTTTTACGCTTACGCGCTTGCGGATGTTCTCCATTGTCTTTCCGAACACGCTGTTGTTCATCAGTTTGAAGAGGTTTTTCTCGAAGTCATTTTTCGCTGCGGTACGCTTTTGCGTGTTAAAGTCAATGTAGGGGCGCATCCAGGGTTCCTGCGTGAATTTTAGGACTCTGTGGATCTTCTCTACGCGCATTCCGTGTCGCACGTAGAACTGCAGGTTGCGGTAATGTACCACATACTTCTTCTTATCCATCAGGTTCATAGTTAGTTTCCTGTACGGTTTGTAACCAGGGCACATTTGCTTTTGCAGCGGACTTAGCTGCTTAAATGGTATCTCTATCGCTTCTGGTGCTAAGGGGAACTCATTGTGTTCGTCGTGCAGGCGCTCTGGGTACTCCAGATCCACTTCTAAGACGTAACCCTTGTCTTCCTCCTTTCCTACCTGCATGTAGAAGTCTATCGGCTTCACTGGATCCCATTCGAAGTCTCTCACAGGTAGGTACTGTGACATTGCCCAACCATAAAGGTTATTCGCATCCAGGTAGTAAATGTATGTGGTTGGTTTCTCTGGGTCGTGCTCTACTAAGGGGTTGTTTGCGCGGGCGTAACGTCGGCTGGGTCCGCATACGCCGCCACGAATACCGTCTTCCATAAACCGATACATGTCGTACTCCGTTAGGAGATCCAACTGCGCATTTGTCTTCTTTAACAAAGCACTCCAGCTGAGCCCAGGAGCCGTGTAGAAATTAGCGGGATCCAATCCGTAATATTCCATAGCCATCTTTCTGAAGCTTTGGAAAACATCTGCAAGCAGCACTACGTCAGACCTTAGGTAGATGTCGTGGTAGTCCCCCATGTTCTCACAGGAGTACTTTTCCCACACGTCTAACGCATGCTGGTACTCCTCATCCTTTATACCGGACTCGTTTAGGGTGCTGTAGAAGCGATCTTTGGGTGGTAGGGACTCTTTGAATCGATCCCAGGAATCCATGTATTCGTATGGGTAGACTCCTTTCCTTTCCGCGCCATATTGACTGGAAATGGGAAAGTTGGTGTTATACTTTACGAGGTTTGCTAAGGAGTCCGCCATAAACTGCTGCGAATCTAAGAACTTTAGCTTACCCACAGTTACGGACATGTAGCGCTCTTTGTTGTTGGGTATGCATTTGACGTCGGAGCCGTCTGTTCCTTGTAGTAGCAAATGGGAGTCGTAACCGCGGAGGTTGTGAAAGAACACCGGAATCTCCATGTCTGGATTTACTTTGAAGTTTATATTGCATTTCCAATGAGCCGCTCCTCTGTATTTACCAGTGATGTGGCAGTGATCCCTAACCTTATCCACATAGAAATCCTCAACAAATGCTTTGTGGCAGTGAATGCAGTGCGTGGAGGGCTTTCCCGGCTTCTCACCTTTCTTAGCATACTTCCCGCATTTAAAATGAGCTTCTCCTAGATACTTTCCATCTTCATCCCACGCTTTCTTGGCTCGTCTTCCAAACTGAAGAAGCGTATGTTGGCAAATGTGGCATTTTTTTGCCTTGTTAAAAGCCTCCTGGTTCTCTTTGGTAAATTCCATCTTCTTTGGACGTCTTAATTGTTCTCTTATCTCCCCCTCCTCTTCTCGCAATGCTTCTAGAAACTCATTAGCTGCGTTCTTACCTCGGTAAATCACAGGAGGGTTTGCTTTACCGTCTGATCTGACTACTATGTAACCAAAGGAGCAGATCTCGTGTAATCCTACCTTATTCGTGGCACCACGTTTCTGCTCTTCCTTAGTTATCAACGCTTCGAAGTCTGCATATATCACGTAAGGCACTTGCATCTGCTTTTGATGGTTTGCGTATGAAAGCTCTTTGTTGGTGGGCATCTGGATCCGTTGCGCCACTTCTTCGACTCCGCGGCAGATCTCATCGTGTTTCTTTAGGGCATTTAAGGATGTAAATGACAGCAAGCAGCAGTCGCAGAAGTACTTTTTGCCTTTGTGCTTAGTATGTCTGTAGAATAGTCTGCTAATGTGTTTAACCCATGAGTAGTGTCCGCCGTGGTAGAATAAATGTACGCGCTCTCCTTTACTTTTTGACAGAACTAACGGTACTATCGTCTGCTCTCTGACTCCGTAAACGTTAATTGCTAGATCGTTTATTTCCTCAAATATGGGGATGTCTATCAACTGCATGGGAAATTCCACACCATCCCACTCTAAATCATCTGTGGGATACTTACTTGTCCTACAGGGATCCTTCTCTGCTGGATACAGTGCAGACCTGATTGCCCACATAAAGCATCGATTGTCTTCATTCTTCACGTTTACAATAGCCTTCTTCCTTTCTACCCACGTTGGTAGCGGTACGTAACTCCCCCCTCGTATGGGTACGTACCTGGCTATACTTATCTCTATTCCTTCAACCTCCTCTACTGTCCAACCCGATCCTTCTTTCGTGTAGTTAGACAGCGACTCCATTATTGCTTCTAAGGCTTCATTGAGTGACCTATCCAGATTCGTGGATTCTAATATCACTAACGACTTTGATCGCAACATTGCTGTCGTCATTACCTCGTCTTTTGACAAACTTACTTCTACCATTATGCTCGCTTTCAGGGCTCCTAATTCTTCTATACCTTTTCGGAGAGTCCTTTTAACCTTCCTTTCTGACTGACGCCAAAACTGTCTAACGTCAATCTCACCGTTACCGGGTATTGACACCGTGCTGAAGTTGCTTTGGGATTCCATCTATATAATAGGAAATATTTTATACCTAATACCAAGCACTTTTTAGGTCGTCGTAGTCGTACTCACAGTCCTGACAATGCCAAAACAATTTAACCTTAGTCTCAAACTTCTTACCACATCCACAATCATAACTGCTCATACACTTCGTCTTCATTTTCAAATGCTTTTTCAAATCCGCTTCTTTCTTAAAAGTTCTCTTACATTCTTCGCACTCCATATATAGACTAACATATTTAAGTGCGCTGTTGCCCTCAACCACACTTGGAGTGGGGGTCGTCCGTAGGTGGATTTTTGACACGGGTCTTACCCCGTGTTGAGATTGCGCTGGAACCCCCATTCCCTAACGGGTAATCCTGGCGTAAAGTAACATATTTCGAGTGCGCTGTTGCCCTCACGGGTAATCCTGGCGTAAAGTAACATATTTCGAGTGCGCTGTTACCCCCACGGGTAATCCTGGGGGTCTCATAGGGAATGAGGGCTACGCAAACACGGGTTAGTGACTTTAAACGGGAAATCCTCGTGTGGTCACTGCGCTAGAACCCCCATTCCCTATACTACTCTCTGGCCTTGTTATCTCAGGTTTTGAATCCACACCTGTAATCATCGTGTTTTTCGCACTACACAGCACTACACGCAATTCTTCTCGATATGTTTCTCTCCAAAACATTGCTTTGAATTTTTTTTTTGAAACCTTAAATTTATGATCTGTTTTTGAAGCTCAACAAAAAATCTCAACGTTATTTACCACCTCACCTCACCTTGCACAACAATATATCGTTTGCATATTCGTAGTTACTGCGCAGTAATAGATTATCTATTATGTACGCCTTATTATAGGAATTTAACTCGCTCCACAAAATCAAAAATCCTTATAAATAGCATAATTTAAGTCGTGTTAATTTCTTCTCTTTTTTTCCATATTTAACGGCTTCATAATAAATTCATCCATTTTGAGCTATTTTAGAAGTCGCTAGATCTCAAATGTTTACGAGAGAAATATTTTACGCGCGAAAATCTTGTCTGCAAATACACTTCTAGCCAGAGAGTACGTTTTATTTAAGGCTAGGTACCAGGCTCTTTCACGGTTTTTAACTAAGAATGCCTTGTTCCTTTTCATTACACGATGGCGTATGATTCAATATACAGTTTTAAACGCTGTTTATTGCTTGAAACTTGGTAAGTAAACTATAAAAAATTCGTAATTTCATCAAAATAAGAAAACATTATAATGCATTTCTTCTTGATTATTAAGTTTTCTTTAGATTTTTGACGAATTATGCGGGATTTTGCCGGATTATGTGGAAATCGTTCGATTGTGCGGAAAAAGGCGAATTATGCGGGTCCGCACCCGCGCATCCTGTCAGAAGCCCTGTTTATGCAAATTGACCTCTAATGAAAAGAATATCAGTAGTATACTATTGATTGAAATAATAAGAGTTTTGTTTTACATTGAAGTTTTCAAAGTATGAGAGAATACCATGTTGGCCTCATATTACAGATAATTTTATCTACTCACTAAGTCATTAGCTTGACTGCGTAGGCTATCTGCCCTGTCTAACAGAAATTCCACCTCTTCTTCATTGTTGAATCGCATTGCATTATAGGATGCCATTGAATCCAACTCTTGTGCTTCTTCCAAATGGTTGGACTCTTGGTTTTTTAAATTTTGATGGACTTTGATTCCTTCAATATAGTTTTGGAATTCATGATTTCCAATCTGTGTTGTTTTGCATAAAACTGGATGAGTGTTTTACCATGAAATTAATTTTGATGAATGATTGTTGAATCTCACCTCTCCATCTCTAATTTCATTTGCAATGTGGATGTCTAAAGTATGAAGTTCTTGCACAAGTAGGTCATAGAGTCTATTTAAAATTCCAATGCTGATATGAAGTCCAGGCAAGCAAACCTTAAAAAGACATTCATCAAATCCCATTGATTAAAATTAATTGTTTTTCGAGTGCTCATATGGATTCGTTGTTCTTTATCTCTGCTGGTACAGTATTTAAACCTTAGCATTAGTTTTTCTCCTCATCTATTTAGGTTAAATACCTATTTTCATTACAAACAACAGTGTTCAAAACTTCATATAATTTTATATTTGAATTTTTGCTATTAGTTGCTATGGAAACTGTTTTAAAATTAGTCTGCCTACCTGTTCGATTGGGATATCAAATAGAGGTGGTCGGATTGCATTGTTAAACATTTTAGCCTTCTTGATATTTGACCCTGCCTCTATGAACCTTTTGTTGTCCTCTTTCAGAGTTTCTATAGTTCTGCTCAAGTGGTTTCTTTCCTCTCTCATCAAGTGACTCTTGCATTTCAGTTTGAGTTATCAAACACCACAAACAACAGTATTTGCCTACAATATTATAATGCATGTGTTTTACATTGTTAACAATAATCAAATGCTAATTATTTATACTTTTATATATAGATTGCCTATTCATGTAACTACTGGAAATTCTTCATTGGTTTCCTTTTTTGACACTTGCATTATGGTAAGTAATGTACAACTGGTAATAATTGATTTTCCCTAATTTTATACTCACCACTGGCACCAGATATTCCAAAGACTGTGCATAGGAAAGCGTAATCTCCATAAAAAAACAATTTAAAGGACAAGTCTCTGTAAAGCCAAAAAATTGATTTTCATTGTAAAATTATAAATTGGTCAAAGATACGCACAACATTTTCTTAATTTATTTACTAGCAGAAAAGAAAACTTATTAACGGGGGAGGGGGGAGGGTTGGTACATGGACTGGGTCATGATAGGGGATCAGAGCCCCAATAACCCTCACCCTATCTAAGACGCAGTGATATCTTAGAACTCCATACCCTATTCAAGACAGATTGAGACTCAAGCAGAAATTCTATACCTTTAGGTAAAAATTTATTACCCTATCTAAGACACACTAAAGTGAAAAATTATGATCCTTGCCAGGACAATAGTCCCTATTCAAGACAATTTAAAATTAAACATATAAATGTATATATAAAGTTAAATGTATATCAAAGACAAGAAGCTCAATTACCATATCCATATAGCAAATACATAGGGCTTATTTACCTCCATGTCTCTTGCTGTAAACTGGTCACATCATCCTGGTACTGTTTCAAAGAAATTTTCAAGATTGTGAATAGAGTCTGGAGCTTCAAACATTGAAAAAACCACTGTATTTTTTATGGAATTTGGGCTAGCAACATTAGCCAGTTCAACGGCCATCTTAACACTTCCTCCTCCTTTGTCACCTCCTACTTTTACCCAGATTTCATCACTTGGCACTAGCCCATCATGCCAGGTCAGGCTGTTGTGTCTAGGTTGCAAAAAATGTTTTGAAGAGGTACATTAACTATATTTACAAAATGTGTTTTACCTTGTGGCTGGTACATTGACTTTTTGGTGTTAAAATTAGTTGCCATAGTCAATGTGTTTATTTTCCTTTTGACTACCTATCAATAATATTATAGTACAACTACTTACTTGCTGTGCTCTTCAAGATAACCAAGAACAAGGCCATGTAAATTTTGAATCATAGCACACTCAATCATCCGTATCTCCATCCCCCACCTGATTTGGTAAAAAGAAATGGCATTCCCTCACAGTAAACATCCTTAATTTTTTGTTTTTTCGATAACACTCTTTGCTCCTTCTCACTAGCCATTTGTACACCCCAGCTGTCTAACCACCTAAAAGAGTTTCAAGAATAGTCAGGATTAATTGAAAAGTTTTAGCCAACATGTTATACCTAAGAAAAATTAGTTTCATACATGTAGGATATTCAAACCTTCTAATGTGCCGCATTTTATTCCAGGAAATCCCAAGCTCAGTTTTAATGGCCAACCCCTGTCCTGGTGGCACTGACAGCTTCACTCCAGACAACTTGATTAACTCTTCTCTATAAGATCTTTTCATTGTTTGAATATCACGGATATGTTGAGCCTTCATGTCCTCGTCAGACCCACCACTGATGTTTTTTCGAACATTGTGAAGCACCAGTGCTCTCCGTTGTAAAGTTTTTTTGCTGGCAGTAGAACTGCCAACACGGGCTTGCTTGGCAACTGAGAGTTGAAGGGGCTGTTAACAGGATTGAGTTATATATTATTTGTGGTATGTTGATGGTGGATATATTTTCATATGAGCATTAATTTGGATTTTGTCATCCAAGTTAGACATCATTGCACAATATTGAATATTGAATCATAACTATCATGAATATTGAACATGTATATAGGATGTAAATAGTTATTTTTCTAGGGTGTGATATTAGTGAAACAAAACCAAAGGCGTATTGTCTAATTGCTAGTGGATATTACTGGAGTAGGACATTGAGAACTGAAGCAAATACCTCTTAAGAGGGGATGTCAGCAAAAATCGAACATTTTGTGGCAACGGTCGAAAAATCGATTTCGCTCATATTCTAACCTTAGGTAGACCTTATTCTAACTAGAACCACTATGTAGTTTGTTTTTAAAAATATCGCTTATTTTACGAGAAAAACGAGGAAATTGATTTTTGCGGATTTCAGCCTTTTGACGGCGGAAAGAAATCGACTACTTCAGAGCCTTCGCGTCGCAAAGAAAAGTAATTCAGACATATAAAACCATTATAATCTTATCAATTGGTATCTAAACTTGTTTTAGGAAAATGTTCAGCTATCTCAGTTTCCTTTTTCAAGACGAAAAAAAATTTTTTTGACCCATACATTTTACAATACCAAGAGTATAGAAAGTTTAAAAAAATATTTTGGTATGTGCTATATAAAATAATGGGCTAAAATTTGGGCTAGTTAAAGTTAAGATGCTATATAATCTTATTCCACTGAAATTTGGTTGGGTAAATTATTTATCGCGTAAATAAAAAGCTTGAAATTCTTAAAAAATTCAGCGATTTCTCTGTCGGCAAAGATCAGTCGATTTCAATAGTTCTGCACAAACAACGCAATAAATCCGAGTTTGTTCGTTTTTCGAGCAATAATCTAAAGCAAAAATACTTTAAAAGGCCTAAGTTATTATTTTTAAGATAACGAAGAATCTTTTGAGGCTCAGATTCAAACACGCTTTGCTATTCGCGACTGAGAAGTGGACTGAGTATTGTAAGCAAACTTGAATAACTAACAAAGTGTCTAACGATTACAGTAGGGATTGCTCACCATATTTTCGGATTACTTCAGACTATTCTGCTTTAACCGTTGAATATTATTTATAGTTAGGTGAAGAATAAGTAGTCGTTCTATTTTTCTTGCTCCTACCATGATAAATTGGGAAAGGAAGGTAATCTGAGATGTAAACATGTAATCCACAATGCATGCCGCTTAAAACAATACACGTCACCAGTGACACCAAACTGACAGTGACATCTGATTATAAGATATCGTCGTGTGTTTCATATTTTTGAGATGAATTTCCTAGGTAACTGAGGATAAACTAACAAACTTTACCTTCAAGAGAGACAGACTGTCTGACACTTCAAACGTGCTAATTAGCGAACGTTTCAAAATAAACGTGGAAATCGCTGTATTTTCCATAAGAGATGTTCAGGTTCTCGCACTGCAAATACAGGTGTTGACTAATTCTTGCAGGAGATGTAAGTATGGCTTCTTGCGTCTTGTCTTAATGTGAGACGTCTCAAGCTCGAAGGAGGCACAGATTTCCTGAAGCATTTGGATTGAAAAAGATGATAGCTTGGATTTGGATGCCATTTCGCAGATATTGTAATGATCAAACATGATTGGATGTTGTGCAGAAACCAGTTCCATTACTTCATTCATTACATGAAACAATTCTTTTTCTTTGTTTTCCTCATTTTTCTTCATTTCATCGTTGTCTTCGTCATCAGCTGAGCCTAGCTTCTTTTTTCTTGCCAAACGCGAGAAAAAGCCTGCAATTTGTTGCGACGTAAGATATTCATTCTTATTGAACATACTTGAGCCATCTTTGTTTTTGGCCCTTCTCATGGTCTGGGCCACAGCTGCAGGATTGGCCTTCCTTCCAGTTGATTCTCCGTTTTCAAAAATATCGGTTAGATAGTTTTTCTGTGCTTCATTAAATCTTTTTCGTTTTGCTGCTGATTTTAGTGCCCATCCTTTAGGAAGCACTTGATCATGATCTAGATTGACGGTAGTGTCCCCATCTATCTGAGGAACGTCAGTAGCACCATGCTCTAGCTTTGTAGCGTACATAATCATAGCTCTGTCATACAGAGTTTCATGCTCAAGAACATATTTGTGGCTTCCATAATCAATATGCTTTTCGAGAGAAGAATATCTCTGAAAAGACATAATACAGCCTTCTTCGGGGCAAAAGAATAACGCATTTTCGTCATCTCGACCAATTTTCGCGCCCTCACTATCTTCGTCTTGGTTATCTTCTGTTAAGTTGACATCATCATCATTATCATCATCGTCATCATCATCATCATCATTATCCTTAACTTTTTTTACCTTCTGCAGTGACTCAGCTTTAAGAGCGGGTTTTTTTGTCGGCATTTTTCTTGCTTTGATGGAAAGAAAGGTAACCTTTGATACTTCATAATCTGGAATCTTGTTGAGCTTTGGCAATTTGTTGGGCAGATTAAAGCTACTCCAAGGCATAAATTTGCCAGCACCAATTTCATAAGCCCTCCAAACTGTAATTCCTTCATTGCTGTAAGCGATGTTGTTAATAAAGCTCACACCTTCCCATTTTTCTGATAAGTCTGGAGAAGCTTGAGCGCCGCACAGTGTTACTCTTACCCCAGGGATTCCTCCAAATGACTCCATAGCACACTTCATTTGTTGAGCAGTATCTATATCATGTCCTGAGTTTAAATACTTCTTCATATGATTCTTGATAGTTGCAGCCTTTCTATCGCATGCGCCTTTGCCGCCCTGCGGGTCTGAGAAATCAATGCGCACTAGATTAAAGTCATTTTGTGATGCAACCTGATAAATGCCAAGGATTGTCGATGCAGAATGATAACATCCGGCATTATCTTGTCTGAGGTAAAGAGAGGTAATGTCAGAAGTGATGCTCTTAAGTTGCTGTAGAACGTCGTCAAAAATAGCCAGAACAGCAGGACTGTCCTGAATGCAGCTTTCAAATATATGTACAAACGTCAACATTTTCATTTCTCCTTCATCTGTTTTGGTCATGGCAACAGTTATGTGCCAGGGGATCCCGCGCTTACCAAACCAGTCTTGCTGGCTTTCTCGGAACTTTCTTGGCAAAAACTTCATTGCCCAGTCGGAAACTAAAAGCACTGCCTCCTTTCTTAAATCTTTAATAATTTCTTGCCTTGCTTGATCTTGATTAATTGATCGTAAAAGATGGGACTTCCAGGCCTCGATGTTCTGCGCGGACTGGGAGATCAAGAACTCCATTTCTCCTTTATCTTCCAAGGTGCATCTAGTGCTTTCTACTACGCATTTTATTTCTTTCAGAGTTACAGGAAATAAGTTACATCTATCGCATTTCAGGTCATGCTCGTGGTCACAGTCAACCATGTGGTCATCTTCACTTGGATAACTTAGGGCGTGCGTTCTGCAATGATCTGCAACTTTTGAGCTTTTGGTAACGTGAACCTTCAACAAAACATTATAACGATATTATGCATGTATTTCATGATGCTCATTGGTTTGGAGCTTGGGATTTTACTGCAGCGTGCGCTTTCAATAATGAATTGTTGCAGAATAACTGAAAGTGAACATTTAGTTTACCTTATAGTCGCCTTTGAAGTAACGCTTTGCTAGTTTGAGATTCTGCTTTATTTCCTTCGCCCAAGTAAGCCCATTCCCGTAAGTGTCTCCAAGCTTTTCAACCAACTCTTCAAGATCATCAAAGGCTTTTGCTCCAAGTGCTGAAAAGTTGTCTAAGCCCTGTAAAGATTTGCGTATTGAAGCTGAACATACGCTGAGAACTCTGCATAACGAACTACGACTCATTGGTTTGAAACCTGTCTCTTGACAATAGCTTTGGTACTGACAAATAATTTGCTCAGGTATCAAAGATCGTATAACATTTGGGATCCTGATTTCTGTTTGTGACGATAACTTAAGCGTTTTCTCGCCAAATGGCAAATCTTGTACAATATGTGAGCTGGTAATGAATATAATGAAGTGCTCAAGCTTTTCTGGTTGAACGTACATTCGCGTGTTCTTAGTGGAAGGTAAAACTGCCCCTCTGCCGTGGAGTAAAAGGTGGTGTCTTGCAAGATTGAAGCGATATCTTGTCAAACTAGGTATCCACCTGCGAAGCTCTTTAAAACTCAATTTGTCCGCCATGATGGATAATATCTGTCTGCGGGTGCTCCAAGAACTGCTGTTATTGTAGCATTCAGATAAAGCCTCCATAAGGGAGTTATCAACACTACATTTATTAGACTTCGTTTCTTTCAATGCAGAAAATAGCATTTCAGAATCTTCAGGAGCAATCTCCTTCAGGCATGCATCTACAACCTGTTGCGTTTTCCGGATATGAAAACGCTTTGTGCGCTCTGATGTTTGTTCCCATGGCAACGAAAGAGAATGACGAATAGGGCTAATGTCCCGTGAACAAAGGAAGGCATTCAATTTTTCTTTTGGGGAAGGAACAACCTCCATTTCTTCCACAGTGACGGATAAGTAAGAAGATTCGCTTGGTTGATACAGACTTGTAGGCGTGGAGAACTTTGGATTAAACGTCACCTCCTCCTTTTCGTCCTAAAATTATTTAACAGAAAAAATAATTTAAAAAAATATAAGAAAATGAACGCACTTCTAATTCTGATTTCATTTATCGGTAGAATACGTAAATTCCCGACCCACAAAAACATGTAAAATACGCATTAACGTTTTGTTGATTTTCAGAGTTTCCCACCTCCTCTCCCTTCCCTTCCCACTCCCCTTCCCATTTCCCGCTCCACACTTTTTCATATTATACCAATCCGCCGCCACTCGCGCCGCCTTTACTAATTTAATCTGATTACCAAACCGACTAACAAATAAACAAATATAAAATAACCAAGGGTTTTGAAAACAGCACTAACGCACAAAAATAATTTATTTTAGTAATAAAAGCATTCCTTCAGTTTTCAAGGAGAAAAGATATTTACCAGCGACAAATTACTTATTTGCTCAACAATCCTCTGTTCATCCAGTTCCTGTTTTTGGGAGGCGCTGGTGGTGACCGGAGTCTGTGGATCGGAGTCTTCGAGTTGTTTAAGAGTTTTTCTGCAATTTATGCACATTCCTACAAGTAAATGAAAGAAACATTTTTATTACTATAAAAGTATTTCATAGAAAGAAAAAATGCGCAAATCAAACCTCGAGGATCATTAGGAATGCAAACTTGTTACTGACCTGAACCTACTTGTAGGAATACGCCAGTCTTATTTAATATCATAGACGAATCGGATTTTCCTATTCCTCTTTCAAATCTCGGCCATTTTCCTTTGGTCTTTTGATGCTTAGATATTTCAACAGGTACTCTGCACCTTGTATTGCAACCTCTTGTCCATCCCAATCCTAATTTTGAACGATGGAATGGACATATTGACCACGTATCAACATCATTTGGACAAACAAATATGGCTGCCCGACTCAAGAGCAAGTCAACTTCATTTTCGGGGCCAGAGAACGCAAAGGCGGTCTTGTGGTCGAAAATCTCCTTTCTGCAGGCCAATAAAGGGATTATGGTAGTATCTCGTTTCCTGTCCTTTGGATCGAACCCACAGCTTCCTCCAACCAAAGATTTAAAAGAGCAACTAGCTTCCATTTTATGTTTACAAGCACCTTAAGCAACAACACCAACTCGCATCTGAATTTTTCTTATTGTATTTCTATTCTATCTAGCAGTGGAAAACAACATGCATAACTAGAATCAGATGTCACTGTCAGTTTGGTGTCACTGGTGACGTGTATTGTTTTAAGCGGCATGCATTGTGGATTACATGTTTACATCTCAGATTACCTTCCTTTCCCAATTTATCATGGTAGGAGCAAGAAAAATAGAACGACTACTTATTCTTCACCTAACTATAAATAATATTCAACGGTTAAAGCAGAATAGTCTGAAGTAATCCGAAAATATGGTGAGCAATCCCTACTGTAATCGTTAGACACTTTGTTAGTTATTCAAGTTTGCTTACAATACTCAGTCCACTTCTCAGTCGCGAATAGCAAAGCGTGTTTGAATCTGAGCCTCAAAAGATTCTTCGTTATCTTAAAAATAATAACTTAGGCCTTTTAAAGTATTTTTGCTTTAGATTATTGCTCGAAAAACGAACAAACTCGGATTTATTGCGTTGTTTGTGCAGAACTATTGAAATCGACTGATCTTTGCCGACAGAGAAATCGCTGAATTTTTTAAGAATTTCAAGCTTTTTATTTACGCGATAAATAATTTACCCAACCAAATTTCAGTGGAATAAGATTATATAGCATCTTAACTTTAACTAGCCCAAATTTTAGCCCATTATTTATATAGCACATACCAAAATATTTTTTTAAACTTTCTATACTCTTGGTATTGTAAAATGTATGGGTCAAAAAAAATTTTTTTTCGTCTTGAAAAAGGAAACTGAGATAGCTGAACATTTTCCTAAAACAAGTTTAGATACCAATTGATAAGATTATAATGGTTTTATATGTCTGAATTACTTTTCTTTGCGACGCGAAGGCTCTGAAGTAGTCGATTTCTTTCCGCCGTCAAAAGGCTGAAATCCGCAAAAATCAATTTCCTCGTTTTTCTCGTAAAATAAGCGATATTTTTAAAAACAAACTACATAGTGGTTCTAGTTAGAATAAGGCCTACCTAAGGTTAGAATATGAGCGAAATCGATTTTTCGACCGTTGCCACAAAATGTTCGATTTTTGCTGACATCCCCTCTTAAGTGCCTTTCTTTGGTTCATGCATGAGTGAATCCTTAGTTATTAAGTAGCAGATAACTAATATTTTTAAGCGCTACGTAGCTAGTTATTCCTTTACGCATATATGGCCTGCCCTCTATTGAACTGGGCTTTCTAATTTGGCCTCGATTATTTTTAAAAATCATATTCTGATGTCATATTTTTTCAGTCATTATTAATAAAATAAGTAGCAAAGAACTTTGTAATGTGAACAACATTATGCCCAAATGAGGAAGATGTAAGCTGGGGGTACTCCCATGTAAAAAGGGCGGGATGATCATTGAAAAGATAAATTTAAACCCTAAAAGATACTTTACAGTTAGGGCGTGGTCCTGGTTTAATTTTAGCCCTAAAAATACCACTTTGAAACAGGAGATAAATCATATACAACAAAAATCATGAGAAAACCCACAGGTTTTCCTTTTTGAGCCCTAAGATAGGGAATGACTTATGATCTCAACCTCAATCCTCTCAACCCTTTGTTATGTGGGAGTAATTACCCCCGGAGATTTAAGGTACTTACAGTGCCCCCTGTTTTTAAAATTATCTGTGATGAAGTAGAGTTGTTCATTTTTCTTTTCATCAAGTGAGTTGCCAGAATTTCCTCGGAAGATGATAGAGGAGCACTACAAGGGATTTTCAATACTTCTGATACCGTGGTACTACATGGTTGAGCCAGGTACTTTTTTACAGCTTTCCTCGTGTTTTTCAAGACAGTCAAGACGTACAGGGGTTTTACAAGAAGAACAAGACACCAGAAGGGAGCACAAAAGGTTTAAAACTAAACGGGGAACTTTAGAAAGGGTCTCAAAACTGACAGGGTTTTTACAAAGGGGGCAACTTGAGGAGTTTCCAGTGTTATATATCCATTCGGCTGTACATTCATAGCAGAAGTGATGTTCACAAGGGCATTCTAAAGGCCTGTCAAGAACTTCTTTACAGACGGAACAGACAAGTTCTTCTGGTGGTAAGACAAATCGCTCAAGAGCTGGCATTTTACTAGTAGTGGCAACGGGAATTATTTCCTTCGGTATAGCGTTTGTTATTTCTTCTAAAGAGTCGAAAGAGGTTTTAGTAATTTGTTTTTTCTTGGCCGGGCGTCCCCTTGATTTCATATTTTTTCTTTTTCTTCCTCCATTCTGAAATGTCTTAAATACTTTGCAGATATCACATGAGTTATCTTGATGAGGAAACCACTTAAATATAAATACATCTTTGGAGACTTTCAAGTTGTGATGTACTTCCCGTTTGAAACACTTAATGTAACATTTATTGCACATTTTAGTCGGATAAATGTCTGAAATATCATTTTCGACGTCCACACCGAACGTAACTAAAATTTTCTCTGCGAACTTATGGCATTCTCTGAAATATTGTTTTACTTTGCTTCCGCAGGTTTTCGTGATGGTACTTCTGCGAACCTGTGAATCCACATATTTACGATACCAAATATAAGATGAAAAAAAATGGACATTAAATAATTTGAAAAGAAACACAAAGTAAAAGAAGTATAGGTAAGAATTGTTGCTTACCTGGTCCTGTAAAAACTTTCATTAAGCTCCCATTAGACTTCAAAAATCACTTAATTTATTATTGTCTTTAAAAGGACGACTACGATCGTACTTCGTAGTTACAAAGATTTGAAAATGATATTTTTTCGTGAAAACAAAATTTCAAAATACAAAATCGAGAAAGAAGGCTTGCAGGTACCTCTGAAATATATTTGCTTTCAAAAATAGTTTGTGTTTAGTGAAAAAATAAAGGTTTTTTTCTCATGGCAAACAATTTTAAATTCGGCGCCATTTTGGTTGCTAGCGAAAGACGTGCATAGCAACATGGATTGGTCGAGTAGTGGCCTGAAACCTAATGTCCACAACGAAACAGCCGTGCGCGCGCACGCGCGCGAATGAGAATCAAAACAAAGGGTTGAAAAGAAAGGAGAGGAAAAGCTATAAATAATTGAATCTGCGTTCCTTAAGCCTTGTGCGAACACAAAATGAAAATAAAAACAGCGAAATGTGATTGAGAACAAGGGTTGAAAATAAAGGAAAGGAAAAAATGTAAAGAATTGAAACTGCGTTCTTTAAGTTTGTGCAACCGCGAAAGTAATTTATCAGACTTACATATTACATTATTTTATTAATTTTTTTTTTTTTTTTTTAGCAAATAGACATCAGTTTCTTATGTGTCTGTCCTCTTATTGACGATAAATTGCGTCATCACTTTGACAATGCGATAAAATTATAAAAACATCTCATTTTTTAGCAATCAAAACGACCAACGGAAAGAGCGCGCGCACGTTGAGGTCAGCTTTATCTGTCTGTCCTTTAATGTTGATAAAAAATAACCAATCAGCGCGCGAGAAATGTGTAAGTTATTGTAAAATAAAACATTTATTGACTGCAGACGGGTCATATTACCTTAGGGTAGGCCTGTGCAGAATATTAACCACTAGTCTTATCCGACTGACTTTAATTCTACGAACATTTCAAGACTTCTTGAACATCTTCGATTCTGGAATACAATGGGCGTCTCTTTGGCACGTTCAAGAATGTTGTCTTTGACTAGGATTTTGTGTTTTGTCTGCGTTGCATTGCAGTGTAACGCGGTTTCATTTGACATAAATAATATCGTGACAACAACAGCTGGACCGATCCGCGGAAAATTCGAATCCCTTTCACTGGGAAAACAAGCCTGGAAATTCCTTGGTATACCTTTCGCTAAAGCAAAAACGATTTGAAAATCCAACGGACCCAGATAAATGGACTGCAGCCAGAGATGCTACCAAGTTTGGCAAG
This sequence comes from Actinia equina, assembly GCA_011057435.1. NCBI lineage: Eukaryota > Metazoa > Cnidaria > Anthozoa > Actiniaria > Actiniidae > Actinia > Actinia equina. Next base: position 24,326 of record WHPX01000837.1, read on the forward strand.
CGCTGTCCGCAGCCATATTATAAACCTGGACCTCCACTTTCAGGCCTTTCAAAAGCGAGTGAAGAATGTCTTTTTATTAACATCTTTGTGCCTGGACAGAAAACAAAAATTCAAGTGAAGGTTTAGCAGTGATGGTGTGGATTCATGGAGGTGCTTATGTGCTCGGCACTGGCTCTAGTTCTCTATATGATGGAGGTGTTTTAGCCACCGAGGAAGGCGTGCTTGTTGTGACCTTTAACTATCGCCTAGGAGCACTTGGATTTCTTAGTACCGGAAGTGAGAGCGACTTGAAAGGAAATTATGCCATGTTGGACCAGGTGCACGCTTTAAAATGGGTCAAGAAAAATATCAGAAGGTAAAAAAAGCCACACACAACCCTCTCTCCTTTTCATCCCCGGCCGATGGTGTTTTGAAAAGAGGACGTTAAAAAATCATTGCAATAAAATATTTTTTTATTTGTATTGGAAATCGCACAATCTCGAGTACAATTTGGAAATTAATAGACACGAGTAATGTTTTGAAAGTTCTGTAATTGCACGAGCCTTTAGGCGAGTACAATTAAAGAACTTTCAAAACATTACGAGTGTCTATTAATTCCAAATTGTACGAGAAGATCGTGCGATTTTTTGTTTATAGTTCACTCAACAAATTTCAGTAAAAGATGCGAAGCGACGCCGTTCATCTTTGTCTATTTGGCGGCCGATTTTCAGTCCCATCGCGCAACTGAAATGCATAAAAAAGATTAGTTCTTACGGCTTTGAAATTTTATTTAAATGTTTTTTAAGTACAAAATGATAGAAAATAATTGTTTTGACATTGTTTTGGCCGTGTTGCCATAGCAACTTAATTCGGTACTCCTACGGAGTACAATTAACGCTATAATTGTACTCCTCTCGACCAATCAGAGTCGAGTAATTTTGTTGAGTGTACTATAAGGCACTTTATACTATAAAAAGTACATTGCGTGATGATCCAAATAAGTTTGGTATTTGGGGAGGGAACAAAATAGTCGGAGACGCATCAGTAGGACTTTACAAATAAACATTGAAATAAACAGAACAGAATAGAATGGTGGCCATTGTTTTTGCCACAACAGCCAGAGGAGAGCTGAGAGGAGGTAGCAATCTTCCCTCAACGCGACAAATAATGACCGGTCCCTAACATAGAAATAAGCTAAGTTATCGAAGAAATATGAATTTCTTTATTTTCAAAAGAAAAGAAAAAATACAAAGAATAAAAGAAAAAAGGAAAAAAAACAACAACAACAAAACAAACAACAAAAAATAAAAACAAACGAAAAATAAAACAAAACAAAACAAAACAACAACAACAAACAACAACAACAACAAAATGCAAAAACAACAACAACAACAGCAACAACAAAAAGCTTAAAGAAACATAATTCACGTCTTTAATATTTAGCAGGCAAAAAAAATCCCTTTACTTTTAATTCGTTGTTTTTCCTGCCTATCTGTGATTGCCCTAACCCCTATTACGAATAGCAAGCGGGTTCTGATTAGAGAAGGTTATTACACTCCTAAATGTGTATTACAGCCGGATTACGAGTGAAAGCGGCCGTATTTTTTTCGAGCCCCGTAGTATAGCTTCAGGAGTAGCATTATACGGCTGTAATACACAAATATAACAGTGTCAGTGATAAAGTGTTTATTATACAACCGGAAAAACTGAAAAGATCCAATGAAAAACAACCATTTGTATTGCAAACATGGAAGCTTGAAAGCCACGGACTCAAACCACTGACGTAATCCGCACAACGAAAAGGAAAAAAAAAATCCTCACGCTGACATCGGCAAAAAAAAAAAAAGAAGTTCAAAAACCGGTTCACAGACCGTGTATTATCGCTCGGTTATTGTACCCGGAAAATGGCCGTAATAACAACTAATATTTTACTTCTCGCAGTTTTGGTGGTGATCCTAATAAAGTTACACTGTTTGGCGTATCGGCTGGTGGCATGAGCGTGTCCCTCCTGATGTTGTCCCCCTTGACAAAGGGACTTTATAGGAACGTTATTTTGCAGAGTGGCGCAGCACCGGCTATTGCTACAGCGCTATTAGTTAATGAATCCAAGGAACATGCCAAGTGAGTGACCTAAGTACAGTTTGTTTGCTTGTTTGATTGATTGATGGACTTGTTGGCTTGTTGGCTTGTTGGCTTGTTGGCTTGTTGGCTTGTTGGCTTGTTGGCTTGTTGGCTTGTTGGCTTGTTGGCTTGTTGGCTTGTTGGCTTGTTGGCTTGTTGGCTTGTTGGCTTGTTGGCTTGTTGGCCTTGATTATTGATTATTGTTCTTTCCTTTCTTTCCCAGGATGTTTGCCGATGCCCTTAGATGTCCAGCCCTGTCAGACCTCAAAAATTGTGCCATGAAGAAAAACATTTCTGAAATCATCACAGCACAGTTGAAAGTGAATCCAACCCTGATGCTTGCCCCATTTGCGCCTGTTGTCGATGGACATTTTTTAGAAGGTAATTAAAAACTTGTTTGTTTTCGTCCAGCGATCATTCCGATCATGATCAGCTATTATGATCCGCACTTTCCGATCAAATTTTCGTTCGATTTTTTTTTTTGCATATTACGACTAGCATCGAGAACGATGTTTTCGAAACGGTTTATCATGCACCCGCCGCCATCCTTTCACGTTGTTTTCTCTAGAAAAATCAACTGGTGTTTTTTTAGTTAGTGTCGATGGTCCTTATTACTTTACGCGTTTTTTTTTTTTTTTTTTGGTGACACAATACAACAAAAAGACATAGAGGATATTACATGGGCGCGTGGAGATACGAAATTGTGTTGAAAAGATCTCTCACAAGTGAGCGCAGCGAACGAGTGAGAGATTTTCAACACGAGAAGATAAATTTCGTATCTCCAAGCGCCCATGTAATATTCTGTTTATTATATAACTATCAATAAAAGTATTTTTTGGCTTTTTCATGCAATTCTTTCCGTGTATTTTTGAATAGCCATCGCAACATGTTATTTTCACGTGTGAAGATATCCATTTTTCGAAATAGAGAAAAATAGATATTTCATTGGTAATTATATAATAAATTGAATTATTATTTTTTTGTTAGATACCCCGCTAATGGTTCTCACGAAAGGTAGCTATCAAGACGAAGGCAGTGTGATGATTGGCGTCACACGAGATGAAGGCTCGTTAGCACTTATCTATTTACCTGGTAAGTATCACATTGACTTATCTTATCATACATATATGTACATAGTATATAGAGGGGAATGGTCATGAAACCTACTGTTATATGTCTTTGTTCACTTTTTTCAAGCGTGACCCTGCACAATCCTTTGTTTTACAATTGTTGGCAATGGTTGAGTGAACAGACAAAAATCTTTCTTTTGGCTGCTAGTTCAAAATGCTTAAAGATTTATAAGAGATATATAAATATTTCTTACAACAATCCCATAGACAAAGTTTATGTTTACTTATTTTGCAATTTCGGATGAGCATAACTCAAGCATTGTGCACGGTCAAGACCGGTTCAACATCGAAAGTGAACAAAGACCTGATAACAATAGGTTTCCTAACCATTTCCCTCCCATTAACTATGACATGTACAAGTACCTGAGAATAATATTCTTTGTTGAGTTGAGCGACTGTCAAACAAAGAAATGATACTATAGAGCGTTTTCACGTGACGTCACAGGAGCCATTATGGGGTACCAAAACAATACATTTTCTATCCTCCGAGAACTGAAGTCTATTTTTATGCAATACTGTGCAGAAAGTTTCTGTTGTTTGTGGCTGCCTTCTCACGTGAGTGAAAACGCTCCATAGACCGCTTGCACTTAGTTAAGAATATTACAACACATTATAACCTTAGGAGCTCCTCTACTTCCATGCTGTTACCGCTACCTAAACCGAGTATCTGAAGAAAAGTTTTCTCCTATAGTGGAGCAAAACTGTGGAATTCGCTTCCTGAAGCACTTCATAAATGTGATACTCTATCGACTTTTACTAACAGAATTAATGCTCACACTTTTTCATGATATTTAATATATATTGATTAGTTGAAATTTTTTTTTAATGATTTGTAATTAACTAGTTAACTAGTTAATTAACTACTTTAGTTAATTAATGCTCACACTTTTTCATAATATTTAATATATATTGATTAGTTGAAATTTTTTTTAAATGATTTGTAATTAACTAAAGTAGTTAATTGCCTTCCTGCCTCCCTGCCTCCCTGCCTCCCTGCCTCCCTGCCTCCCTGCCTCCCTGCCTCCCTCCCTCCCTCCCTAGAGGAATTGTTCTGGGGGAGATATAATAGATGTTTTTTTGCATAAGAAAAGACGGCCTATTGTTTTGTCCTCCAGAACAATTCTTCTAGGAACCAAAGCAGGTGGTCTATAGAAAATACACTTGGTCTGAAATGGGAAACATTACACCTTAGGTGAATAGCAATTTGGTGCATAAATATGGTTTATCTTAGCTCGTTTGAGAACCCTGTAGTCAATTTCCGGCGCGTGCTAAGGCACTTGATACGCTAGAAGAAAACCACACTCGCTAACTATTCATTCGGTAATCAATTTTGGTGTGGGCGGTATTGACTTCGGATCTGACCTTTAAGGTCCGTAATGAAGAGTTTGTTACGTCTCGCCGTTGATTCGATAGTTTTTCTCACTTTTCTCCGTCTTTTTCTTCTCTCCCTCGCAGAGGCCAACACGCTAAATTCCAGTGATATTCTAATCTTTGAGTTTACCATGACAAAACTTAGATCAGCCCAGGTTGTTTCAGGTTTTGAAAAACTGATGGTTTTGATAACTAATGTTTCAGGATTACAAGAAGGCATGCCTGATAGTGACAAAGGTCTAAACTACTCGGTTTTTGTGGAGAAAGTCAATTCAACTACGTGGGTGCGAGGTCAAAACGAGGAGATCTTAAACAGTATCTTTCAAGAGTATACTAACTGGGCAGACACCAATGACGTTAACGCCACAAGACAGGGTTTTATGGACGCGAACGCCGATGCTATATTTAAGGCGCCCGCCATTTTATCTGCACAGCTCTATGACAAAATGGGCATGCGCACGTATTTCTATCAGGTAAGAAGATATATAATAGCCTGTTTAGCTGTAGTCGAAAAGCGACGAAAAAGTGACATACACTTTTCTCAAGCACTCTCATTAAAAGACATACCTAAAAGTTCTGGAAAATTGTTCAGAAGTAGAAACATTTTTCCTCATTGCATACGAATAGATAATTCGACGAAAGATGCATTTATTCACATACATTGTTCCTATATACGAACAACTTATTTGGAAGAATTTTGACAAACAAACTTTTTTTCCACTTATCGAAACAAAACTTACAGCAGAATGAAGCTAAATCATATTTCATATCCTGAATGGGCACTTTTGAAAAACTGCTGACTACTCTCCCCATTTATATGACAAAATACCGTACCGTGCATGTGTACGTGCTGTAAGGTTACCATGATTTGTAAAGAAAACATGGATTGACGCACATTATCTTATAGATGGACTACAGCGCGGAACTAGACTTCGAAAACAAAAACCGTCCCTGAGTGGAGAAGGGTTCCTCACGCTGCTGATATTCCCTATGTGTTTGGACATCCCTTGTTGAAGTATCCCAAAGACCTCAACAATACTGACGTAAAGTTTAGCAAGTTGGTTATGAAGTATTGGGCTACCTTTGCCAAGACTGGGTAAGAAATAGAGTGGGTCAAATCGACCTCTTTGCCTTGGCATATGTTTTACATTTGAGAGAATGTGTCATTCCCTAGAGTATGATATCTTTGTTTAGTGGTTGAGCATGATAAGATACACGAATATGAATACGACTCAAACCAAACAAAGAATTTTATTCTTAAGGGTGCTGACACACGGTGCAAGATTGCACGCAACAGGACTGTTGCAGCGTGTGTACCCCTGAAACTTGTTGCATGCAACAAATCTAAAATTGAATCACGCTCTACTCTTGCAACATTGCGCGCAACAAATTTCATCATGTGAACATGGACGGCATTACCCGCAAACCGTTTGAAATTTCCAGCCAATCAGCTTGCACTAAATTCATAAATGCTGACCAAATTTCTTACATAGCAGGCTGACACAAGCGATATGTTGTGTGATTTTGTCGCAAAGTGTGTCCACCCCGATTCAAATTTGTTGCTTGCAATGTTGCGTGCAATGTTGCACCGTTTTTTCAGCACCTTAAGAGAATGATAATATGTAGTCGTCTGAAGTGGGAAAAGATTTCACCCAAACCCACACCATCCGCATAACCCATACCTCTTTTTACCTTATTTTTTCCTCATTCTCCTACCCCTTCTTACCGTCTTCTCCATTTCTCCTTCTTCTCCTCATGATCATCATCAGTCAGCCCTCATTCCTCATTTTTAAACAGAAACCCCAACCCATCTTCAGGTCAGAATGCAGTGCAATGGCCATCTTTACACGACTGCGAATAAGCAGTATCTGTCTCTGAAGCCTACACCGGAAGTCAAGTCAACTTACTGGCCGCAAGAATGAATTTCTGGAACAGCTATTTAGGTAACTTGAAATCTGAGGAAAAGAAGCCTTGTCCAGAGGACTTGACCCAAGAACCGCCGAACGAGAAAGGTACCCAACAAAATCTCTTAAAAATCATGTTTGCATCGAATAAGATGATTGTTGCACGATTCATAATTTTTTAAGAGTCCTTAAATAATGTATTAAAATTAGAGTAAAAAAAGAGCAAAAAAGAGAGAAAAGGCGGGAGCTAGGCAGGGAGGGAGGGAGAGAGGAAAATAAAGAGGATAAGGAAGAAGGGAGCGAACGAACTAACAAACGAGCAAATGAAGGAAGGAAGGAAGGAATGAAGGAAGGCCGAAGGAAGGAATAGACGGAGAAATGCATGCATGAATGACCATGTTTTTCCTTTCTCTCTTTTCGCTCTTTTTAAATTTCCTTTTCCTTCTTTCCTTCTTCTCTTTCCACAGAAAAGGCCCTTCTTGGTCTGGCGATTGCTGTAGGAGTGCTGGGACTGCTGGTGATAATACTGATCATCGTCATCATCTGCTTAAAAAAGAAAACTAAAATATTTGACTTTGTATACTACTAACCTCCAATAGTTGTGTTTGATCAGGGCACTAGGACACCGATTGTGGTTGGATTTCTATAGTTTTTTTTTTCCTTTCGATTATTTGAATTAAATCAACGTTATACTTGTTTACCATATTTACTCTGGACGGTTGAATATTACTGACGTAAGGAGCATCGCGCGGTCGCGTTGTTGTTGGTATAGTACAAACAGAGTCAAGTACGGAACGGCCGTTAAAGAAGTAATAGAAATTGATAAATGCATGCCTTAAAGTAATCTTACATGATTACGCGATCTAATATGGTTTTGACAGTGGGTCGAGTTGGAGCGCAAAAAAATGACAAAGCTCTTTTCAAAAAAAAGATGTTGCATTGTTGCATGGCTTGCTTGTATCAGTATGAAATAGTCTCCTTGGGCTTCATGTGACGAGGACAAAAAGACGAAGGGGAAGGGGGAGGGGAGGGAGAAAGAACAAGAGTATAAAAACGACTGCACATATTCTACATCTTTTACATTTATTAAGAATTTATCTGCAAAACAGAAGGCGTGTTTTTCATTGGCATAATGAAAACATAACAAGCGCATCATTTAGTTTCTCACTCTTTTCTATATGGGCTGTTTTAGGGCTACAAGTTTGTTAGTATTTTATACTATTTAGTGCTTACCCTTTTGAAATGAAGTTTCTGTCTATCCATCTATCTATGATTTAACTGAGACAACTATAGCCTTGTTATTGTGAGGTTAATTTACCTTTACCCAATTTTTTTTTTTTTTTTTTTTTTTTTTTTTTTTGTATATAAGGAAAGTCATTACACTTGTGAAATAGATATTAGACGAATACACATTAGCATACACCTACTAGCATACTATCTAGATTCCTTCACAGTCTCTCGCTCTTCCGTTCCGTCTCCACGCTTAGAGACTATAACGGTACAATGACCGAAATGACTTATTGGTCCCGAAAACTTGGGCCCGCCGTGCTTTGGGAACCAAAATACTCGTCCAAAGTCCTCTCTCGTTTTCCGCCGCCATCTTGAAAATATTGAGAGACTGTGGACGAGTGTTTTGGTTCCCAAAGCACGCCGGGTCCAAGTTTTTGGGACCCATAAGTCCTTTCGGTCATTGTACCGTTACAGCCTTTAAGCGTGGAGACGGAACGGACGAATATACTACCACGAATCCTGCAATCTGATTGGCTAACGTACTCACTATCTACCCCGTGATAGATATCGAGTAACGAAAAACGAATAAATGTATGCTACGTTCAAGTTTCGTCGAAATCTCTGCTTGTTCTCTAAAAAATCTTTAAAAATCGATTATAAAATACAACACTGTATCAAATAAAGGAATGGAGGTTTTGGACAGTACAGATTAAAAAAAACCTTGAATAATTGTGACAATTTACAAACGCGGCCATCAGATTTCATTGAGATTTTCATGAACAAACTGACTAATGAGATAAAAAAAGTCATTTTAAAATGATTTCCTCAAAAACAGAGAAATCCAAAAGACAACTTATTCTCATGTATTCAAGAAGAATTTTAAACAGTAAGAACAGACGAAACAATAAAGAAAGTGCAAGTTAACTGACAAGAATCTTATATTAAGCAAATTGTAAACATGGCACGGCTTTGAATGATTTCTAAATATTTGTGAATATATCCGTTCAGCTTATATCACTCATTCAATTAGAAAATTTCCCAAGTTAAGAACAGATAAAAAAGGTTGAAAATATTGAAAGACAGTTTTGACCGTAAAAAATAGAGACAAAGGCTATACAAATAAAGCACTATTTGAAGTTTAAGCTTATACACCTAATTCAAAAAACGTTGTCATCGCCAAAGGCGATAGGCCGAATATGCGATAGGCGAAAAGCTATAGGATAGATATCATTCCAAGATCCAAGAATAGCTGGAATGACTTGTGTTTCTGCTTCTTATTCTCGTCAAGAGTATGGACCTTAGTGCTGAGAATGATTTGATGTTCTTTGTATTCAACGAAACCATTTCCATATCGGAATGACCTATCGCCTATCGCCTTTGGCGATGACAGCGTTATTTGAATTAGTTGTATGTTCAGATAGTCGAGTTCACAAAGATGAATGAAAACAGTGTCGCCGGTTGACCGTCGATTTGTTCAGTAAAGTTTTCAGTGTCATTCTTTGTTTTCAATACTATATTATTAGCTAGTAGGTTTATGCTAAAACAATTAGACTACTCGTTCTCGTTTTCGTATGAGGTCAAATAGTCGATTCGGCGCTACGCGCCTCATTGACTACTATTGACTCATAGAAAACTCGACCTCGTAGTCTAATTGTTAATTAGAAGACAATAATTCCATGTTTTCTTTTGTGTCTATTAACTATTACACGCTGACTACCGTCTTCTGTTCTCAAGATATGTTAACGGATTTGGATTTTCCTTTTCATGCAGATGATGACGATGATCAGTATTATCGCCAACAGTCCCAGCACTCCTACAGCAATCGCCAGACCAAGTACGTACTTTTCTGGGGGAAAAAACAAGAATGGCAAAAAATTATAACAACGTGATCTCAAAACAAATACATTCCTGTTATTTCTATATATATTCGCCTTTCCGAGGGTTGCGCCGAAAACGTACGGACACTAAATCCAGATGTCGTTTTAGGAGATGCCGGTTTATCTTTTCCAATATGGCGGAAAGCTTAGCAAACTCTTTTGAAAAACAAACTTTTCACTAAAATAATGTGTCCCGATTCAAATACTAAAACCTTTAAAAAGGGTTTCCGCTTAAAAACCTTTATGGCTTGCATGTATCACATCATCATCATACTATAGTCATCATCTTTCTATTAAATGGTATCTACTTCATACCTTTCTCGTCCAGTTCTTGACTCAAATCCTCTGGACAAGGCTTCTTTTCCTCAGATTTCAAGGTACCCAAGTAGCTGTTCCAGAAATTCATTCTAGCGGCCAGCAGATTTGATTTGGCTTCCGGTGTAGGCTTCAGGGACAGATACTGCTGATTGGCTGTCGTGTAAAGAGGCCATTGGACAGCATTCTGACCCGAGGATGGGTTGGGGTTTCTGTTCGAAGGAATGTGAACAAGAATGAGAGTGACAATGAGGAGGAGAGTGAGGATAATGATGTTGGGGAAGGCGGTAAGGATCGACGAGCACGAGGTTGATCATGGCGATGCAAGTTGGCATGGGGACGGGGACGCGGACGGGGACGGGTTCTAATTAATGCGACTCTTTTGTTCTCTTACCCAGTCCTTGGCAAAGGTAGCCCAATACTTCATAACAGACTTGCTAAACTGAACGTCAGTATTGTTGAGTTCGTTGGGATGTTTCAGTAAAGGGTCTCCAAACACATACTTAATATCGGCTCCATGGAACACTCTTCTCCACTCTGGGATGGTCTTGTTCTCATAAGTACTGTAGTCGAACTGAACGGTCATAAACAAATTTAAGAAAGCTAATGGAGACCTAACCTAGAAGTGTTATCTTACATTTTAGTTCAATAACAAACGATTATAAGGTGACAAAATATGCGGACTTCACGATTCTCAGTGGCTATAATCAAGAGCTAATGCCGCGGCCCTAGTGCACTCGCCTATAAAGGGTCTTGGGTCCGATTCCTGTACTCGCCATCACAACTGAGTAGCCAGACCTAATCAGGTCTCTCCTTTCATTCAAAGGTCCCCCATAAAAAATTGTTGCGCTAAATTTCAATTTCATCTTTGAGTTACCAGTGCCCTGACTTGGATCAGCAAAGATGTTGTTCGATAAGGATCGATCCGTAAGTTAGCCATGCCCTAACTTAGATCAGCTCAGATGTTGTTTCAGGGTTCGATCTGTGAGTTAGCCATGCCCTGACTTAGATCAACCCAGAGGTTGTTTCAGGGTTCAATCTGCGAGTTAGCCATGCCCTGACTTAGATCAGCCCTGAAGTAGTTTCAGGGTTCAATCTGTGAGTTAGCCATGCCCTGACTTAGATCAGCCCAGAGGTTGTTTCAGGGTTTGATCTGTGAGTTAGCCATGCAACCCAAGGTTGTTTCAGGGTTAGACAAAAAAGGACCTAAAACGGTGCCGAACATTTAGCCGAGTTGTTTAATAACGATGATATTGCATGAATGATATGCATAAATGCAAACTATTCCAAAGGTTATCCACTCCACTCACCTGATAGAAAAACGTGCGTATGCCCTTTTTATCAAACATCTTTGCAGATAAAATCGCGGGCGCCTTGTATGCAGCATCTGCATTTGCATCTAGAAACCCCTGTCGATTGGCATTCAAATCACTTGTGTTGGGCCAGTTTGTGTACTGTTGTATAATACTCTTGGATATTTCTTCATTTTGGTCTCGCACCAGTTAATTGACTTGACTCTTCTCACAATTCCGAGTACTGCAGACCTTCGTTAATATTTGGAATGGCGACTTGCACTCCTGAAAGAAAGAGAAAATGAATTACTGATTGACTTGAAACCGAAAGAAAGAAAAGAAAAGAAATAAAAAGAAAAGAAGAGAAGAGAAAGAGAAGAGAATAGAAGAGAAGAGAAGAGAAGAGAAGAGAAGGAAGAGAGAGAAGAGAAGAGAAGAAGAGAAGAGAAGAGAAGAAAAGAAAAGAAAAGAAAAGAAAAGAAAAGAAAAGAAAAAGAAAAGAAAAGAAAAGAAAAGAAAAGAAAAGAAAAGAAAAGAAAAGAAAAGAAAGAAGAGGAAAAGAAAAGAAAGAAAATTGCGTCGAATATCCCCATTTTATTTTAAAAAATTCATTCTTTACTTTTATCCCTCATTGTGCTACCAAAAAATAAAAGCTAACAATTCAATACAAGTTCTAAATTTCATAAAATACTGTAATTGCATAAAAAAGGAAGGTTTCATATTGATACTGACCCGGTAAGTAGCCTGTTGCTCTTGTGCCCTCATCTCGCATCACACCAATCATCACGCTGCCTTCCTTGTGGTACGAAAAGGTACCGTTTTGAAGAATATCGAGGGGAGAATCTACAAGAATGAATATTATAGGATTCAACTGATTGCATCATTTAAACAATATTAGTTAAATCCAACAAGTGGTTCATCATCAATGCTCCGTTCTGATTACATAAGCTTTGTACTACTAGGCTATAAGATATATAGCCTGCGAAAAGTACCGGCTTTGAAAACCAAAACATTGAGTTTACCTTTAATTCAAAATTTTTTGCATCTATACATTTATAAGGCTCTAGCTTATTCGCTGCATTCGGGCCCGAAGACTAATTGCTAATTAACCGACCGCGCGAACAAATGCAACAGATTATTTTGTTTGTACACAATAAGTCATAATACATTTTTAATCAATTAATCATAACCAACAAATCCAACCCATCAACCAACACACCAACTAAATTAACTATCGGACAGAACGACCAACCAGCTAACCTGCAATCTGACTAGTCACTTCTCAAATAGCTTACCAACCATTTTGACTGACTGATTTGTAAATGACCCATGCATCCATCCAACCATGCACTAATCAATAAACAGACCAACCGACTGACGGAGCGTCCAGGGAGCGTATTTTAATATTGTCTAAAGTAAATCTTTGTCTTTACCTTTTAAAAAGTTCCCATCGACAACCGGGGCAAATGGGGCGAGCAGCATGGTAGAATTAACTTTCAACTGTGCTGTGATGATTTCAGAGATGTTTTTCTTTGTGGCGCAGTTTTTGAGGTCTGAAAGTTCTGGACATCCGAGGGCATCAGCAAACATCCTGGAGGAAAAAATAGAGCCAATGGAAAAAAACCACCAGCCCACCAACCCACCATCCCACCATCCCACCATCCCACCATCCCACCATCCCACCATCCCACCATCCCACCATCCCACCATCCCACCATCCCACCATCCCACCATCCCACCATCCCACCATCCCACCATCCCACCATCCCACCATCCCACCATCCCACCATCCCACCATCCCACCATCCCACCAACCCACCAACCCACCAACCCACCAACCCACCAACCCACCAACCCACCAACCCACCAACCCACCAACCCACCAACCCACCAACCCACCAACCACTAATATTATTATTCATATTGATATTTATTAATATATGAAATGAAATGAAACAAAAAAACAACTTTAAAAATAAATAAAACAAGTTAAGATAAAATAAAATAATTTAGGTGTCAATCTTCTTTTCTTTTCTTTGAATTTTATGTATTCAATTGTATTGTCTAATGTTAGTTTTCTTTGTTCTTTACAATTTTTTTGCATTAAAAAAAAGAAAGAAAAGGAAAAAAATATACAAGAAAAAACAAAACAATATATTCTGTGTTGCAAAGTGACGCTCACTGACTTGTGTCTAAGAGGTGCTCAAGTCATGAATTATAAATCATATACACTCAGTACTTGTCTCAATAAATAATCCAGTGCTTCTAATAATACCATTCACACATCTCAATGCGACAACCTGATCCAACATCCCATTTTCCCTTCAAGTTACTGTCTCTTCCAGTGCTCAAAAGTCCTAGTACCCCCAGACGATAGTTAAACGTCACAACAACCCACCAACCAGCTATGTACCACAATAGAGAAATGTGCGTAGTTTTTAGAGGTCAATTAATGATCCCTTACAGCTTCCATTGACCGTTGTGGTTACTTACTTAGCCCTTTCCTTCGGTTCATTATCCAGTAGTGCTGTATAAAGAGCCGGTGCTGCGCCGCTCTGCAGAATTACGTTCTTATAAAGTCCCTTTGCCAGAGGGGACAACATCAGAAGAGACACGCTCATGCCACCAGCAGACTCTCCAAATATCGTGATCTTACTCGGATCGCCACCAAAACTACAAGAAAATAGACATACAAGTTCTTGGTCGTATTATCCTTCGATATATGGCTTTGATAATAGAGGCTTGATAAACTCTTTGACGGCAGACATGTTACATAAACTGATATTTACTATACACTATTTCGTATGCAGTAACTATTTTTTTATTCATAGCTGTATATGATGTGTATCAAGAAGCGATTTGTATAATCAGTTACGCGGTTTATTTAAATTAAGTGAGTAACAAGAAATAAATCAGAATGATTGGAAATCAAGTGATTGACAAATCAACTGAAGAAACCCCTTAAAACAGTATTTAAAAAAAACAAAAATAAGAAATAAAACAACAAAAAACAAAACAAAACAAAAATTATATACGAAATGAAATGAAACAAAAAAATAAACTTTCAAAATATATAAAATAAATTAATTTTTTTTGCTACAGACGATTTAGGTGTCAATCTGTTCTTTTTTTTTCTTTTCTTTGAAGTTTAAGTTTGCAGTTGTATTGTGTAATGTTAGTTTTCTTTGTTCTTTACAAATTTTTTTTTGTTCAAATGAAAAAGAAAAAAAAAATACAATAAAAACAATATATACTGTGTTGCAAAGTGACGCTCACTGACTTGTGTCTAATAGGTGCTCAAGTCATGAATTATAAATCATATACACTCAGTACTTGTCTCAATAAATGATTCAGTCGCTACATACCTTCTAATATTATTATTCACCCATCTCAATGCGAAAACATGATCCAACATCCCATAGTTTCCCTTTAAGGTACGATCTCTTCCAGTGCTCAATAGTCCTAGTGCCCCAAGACGATAGTTAAACGTCACAACAATCACGTCTTCCTCGCTAGCTAAAACACTGCCATCATACATTGCTGAACCCGCGGTACCAAATACGTACGCTCCTCCATGAACCCAGACCATTACTGACAAACCCATACTCGAATTTTCAGTTTTTTTGCCTGGTGCAAAAATGTTAATAAAGAGACATTCTTCACTCATTTCTGGCAGGTACGATAGCGGTGCAGAGATGTTTAATGATGGCTGTGGACATCGTTTTCCAAATTCTGTAGCATTTCTTGTCATATTCCAGCTATCCGGGTCGGTGGGGTCCTCAAATCTCGCAGCTTTAGCGTAAGGGATACCAAGGTATTTCAAGACTGATTTCCCAGTGACAAGGGTCTCATTTTTTCCAGCTATTGGTCCCGCTGTTGTATTTACTATAGGTGTAGGAATGACAGCCACGGCCCCAGAAGCTTGAAGCATAACACACAGGAGACAAATCAATCCGAAAACCAAGCTCAAAGCCTGGAAGCGAAGGATATACATCTTGAACCAACGGCTAATGTTGATGACTTAAGATACTTGACTAACTAATATTGCCAAAAAGTTTCTAAAACTCTATTCAACCCACTTCACGCCCTTATTTCTGAAAAAAACTCTGACTCCGTGTTTATTCTCCAGTTACTGTCACGATAGCTGAAGTAAAACAAACTAGATATCGAAACTGTGAGTCATAGAATTATAATAGCTTGAAAACCCTGAGAAAATTGGCATACAATTAGTACACAAAGAGCCCTGCACGGTCCGCCTATCTGTTGACGTACGGACGTATATTGATTCAGTATTTACTGTTTGGTAGTGAATTGGAAATTTATTTTCTATTTGGGAGAATTATTGACTGATTCAATTTAATACTATGAAGTTTGTGTCAAGACATGACTGATACAAAGAAACCTTCAGCAATATTCTCGATAAATAATCCATCGATATATTCGTGACAGTGGTCGGTAAACATTCCTATCACAGGTGCCTTTCGTGACTACTTGCCATAATGAAAATTCATGCAGAATTATTGAATTTAATGAATCCAAATTTTAATAAATGTGCGGCAATCGGAGAATTATAAAGTGTTCTCTATTTAGGGGTTGAAGTTATCGCAAAAGCGTTTGACTAAAAACTACCGCGGCTCCCACTAAGAGGAGGTCATTGGCTCAAATGCTTTCGTAGTATTTTATCTGACACTCTTTTGCATATTTTATCACCTTGGTAATCCTGAAAGTGATTTGAAGTTTAATCTTTTAAAAAAGTTAAGTTTTCATGTAAAAAAAAATTTGATTTTATGGTCATTATTATTTTATTTTTTATCAAGTTTTAAACTTTAAAAGAACTGATAGAAATCTAAGAGTGAAAATCCTCATCTTTTCTTCGATATAAGATGTATATGCACAGTCAATCTGTTCGATGAACAAGTGTTAGTTTAGTCTTAACTTGGCTTAGTTCTTAATGGGGGGTCCTATAGAGAGATCAGGAATCCCAAAATCTTTCCACTAGCTTAAGAAGCAATTAAATTGAAAAAAAGAAGTAGATATGATGAATAGACAGTTAACTTCAAAGGTTTATTTGTGTGCTGTACAAGAGACTTTATTATATAAGTACTGAGATTGACATGCTCGCAAGTCATTTGATAAAAATCATATCATAACAAGCGAGAAGAGATTCTATTGCTTAATATCAATCACGTGACTTTTTGGAGTTGACTGGGGGGCAAACAAGCGATTGACTGTGGGGCAACTAGCGGATGCTAAGTCAAAATATATCAAAGTAAGTCCTCAAACTATTGTATTTGACTATTTTCACGACATCAAACCAGAAAGCAAGAGATCAAAACAACCTCCAGGATTCTACAAGCCATCAAAAAAGAGCTATTACCGGAAGTGACGTCTATTGATAGCAACCTATTGACCAGACGATTTCCTTCACTAGTGAAAAAAATCGTATCGGGTTTTCCCGCGCTTCATACTGAAAGTGTTAGCTTGCGTTTGAGTGTTAGTTGTCAAAAGTTCTTAAACATGGCAGGTTGTTGCTCAAGATTTGCTCAAATCGACTCAATCACTGAGTTTATCGAGAGCCAGGAAAACGAAAACACTAGAAAACTCCTAACTCGAATTTTCACAAACGAAAGGAGAAACGAGGGCTATAGAACAGATTGCTGCGAAAGAACTAAACAAATACCTCAAAGAATTCATCCTCGGTGTCCGTAAGAAAGAACCAGCCAACGAAAACTACGAACCAAGCTCTCTACGGGCTTTTATAGCTAGTTTTGAACGATATCTAAAGAAGAAAAATTATGGGGTGAGCATCATCAAAGACGCTAACTTTGAACAGACACGAAAAGCTTTGCAATCAAAGCAACGAGAACTCAAACAGAAAGGAAAAGAAAGTGAACCTAATACTTTTTTCTCTCAACTCCAAGTTGAAAAAAATCTTTACTTGCAATATCTCAGTACTCGAAGACCCGCTCGTTCGTATGATTCTTCACAGCTCGTGAATATAAAAACCGTACAAGGGAACTAACCATGTAGTAATCTCTATGCACGATTGCAATGCTAATCAAGAAGTCTAGTTATATCATTGATTTAATAAATCTATCTAAATAAAATCTATTAACCGAGTGACCGAGTGTATAACCGAGTGACCGAGTGCATAACCGAGTGACCGAGTGCATAACCGAGTGACCGAGTGCATAACCGAGTGACCGAGTGCATAACCGAGTGACCGAGTGCATAACCGAGTGACCGAGTGACCGAGTGACCGAGTGACCGAGTGACCGAGTGACCGAGTGACCGAGTGACCGAGTGACCGAGTGACCGAGTGACCGAGTGACCGAGTGACCGAGTGACCGAGTGACCGAGTGACCGAGTGACCGAGTGACCGAGTGACCGACAACAGTCACGCAAATCTTATGAATAACTGAACTTTTCCCTGAACTAAATTATGTGGAGGGTAAAAATAGATAGTATTGTTTGTCATTAGCATAAGCTCAAGGTGTTTGCTTCTTTCCTGCCTTGTTCTAATTCTTTGGCAAGCCCCATGTTAATGATTAATTATTAAGTATCTGTTCTTATTAATATTGATTTTGTAACTGTGCTAGGATGCATGCCAAGACATCAAGTAATTACTGGCACGTCTGATATTAGTGTATCGACCCTGCAAAGATATTTGCAGGACAATTATATGGTATTTAAAATGGTGTAGTAAAATTAGTTTGGAGCAAAAATAGAGTGGACCAAAATTCAAAAGCCTTGTACGCGAAACCCAATCAATGGCTGAGGACTTTGTTTATTGATTTTGGTACCGAGTTTCCTATAAATCATGCTTTCTGGCTGGCTATTGCATCGGTATTTTCTCTGACCGTGGGCCGATATCCTCGTTACTTACGCCAGCCACGCGCAAGCAAAGGGGAAAACAGATTGCCAAGCAAAAAAACAAAAACCAAAAACCAAAAACAAGACGAAAACAAAAAAAAAAAAAAAAAGATAAATTGCGAAACAAGTGGAAAAGTAACTGGGGGAAAATGAATAAGTTATTTACAGCCTTTAATTCGGTTCGGATATGGACAAACAGTGCCCTCCTGACCTCATAGCCGGTAAATAACCTCAGCTATTTACTATCATTACTTTTTATCAATAATATTACAAGCATTGATATTAATAACGTTATTATTGATGAAATTTTATTTGTAAGCTAGGAAACATGTATAGAATAATTTATCATTTTTCAGTAGCTAAAAGGAAACTCTGAAAATAATTGTTTTTTTCAGTTCCCTTTTCTAGCTAGTGATAAATGATAAATTATTTTATAAGCATTATTATTATTATTATTATAATTATGCATAATGTTATTGTTACTATTATTACCATAGTCATCATAATAATAATATTATCATATTATTTTAGTATTACAAAAAATAACCTTATTATTGTATTAACCTTATTAATAACATTATTATTCCTTTAAATTATTTTAAAAGTAGAGCTGACATAAGCCTTGAAGCGGACCGCCCACTGTTCTCAAGATATATTAGCGGATTTGGATTTCCTTTTCATCCAGATGACGACGATGATCAGTATTATCACCAACAGTCCCAGCACTCCTACAGCAATCGCCAAACCAAGTACGTACTTTTCTATAAAAATCAAAAAGGGATGGAAGCACGTTATGTAAACCGCTTTCCGGTTAACTAGCCATTCTGGGGTTAAGGAAAACACTGGGTCGAGTTGGCATTGAAGTGCATTGTGGGACTGTTTTAGGGGACATATGTCCAAGATAGCGTCCACTTCGTCCCTTGAAACAATCGCAAATTGCACCGCAATGCCAGTCTTTTTCCTTTATTCTTATTCTCGTTCCTAGATTCCTCCTCGTTTGTCATTCCTCCCCGTCAGAGGCTCGCTCTGGGAAACCCTACAAATTCTCGCCATTTGATTGGCTTTTAAGAAGAACAATAGATCTACTTTTTGATTGGATAATCGAAGGTAGCGGGAAGACAAATAAATGTTTTTGTTCGCCATTCGTAGATATCGCCAAGCCAAAGTTTTGTCTTGGCTTGTCTTGGAAAGAGTTCGAGCATGCGACGTGAGGACGTGGTCGCGATATTCCTTGCTTCCGGTTGTAGGGTTTCCCAGAGCCTCTGACAGGGAGGAACGACAACCGAGAAACATCTGGGAACGAGAATTCTTTATCCTTGGAATTAGAATAGCTAACTTTATAGACCACGTGTCAACCTTGAAAAAATTACTAGTTTATAACTGTTTTTAGTTAGCATTTGAGAAGGTGTAATTCATAGATAGTCACAATTTAATTAAGCCATGTTTCTTTTAAGGACACTGGTCGTCAACTAAATCGGCCCCTTTACCTTGGGTGTAATGCTTTCGGTCATTTCAGACCACGTGTGATTACTCAGTTTAATGTTTGTGCATGAAACGGGCAAATAAATATGGATACAGCTTTAACAAAGAATCATATTCTCAAGAGAATGACACGTGGTCTGAAATGGGGTATCGGGTATGCTCGTCGGAAAATGTCAAAAATAACCTTAAAAATGCCGGAAAAAACGCCTTTTAAAAGGTGTGGTTGGACGATTTGTACCCCTAAGAAATAAAGATACCCTAAAAGAGATACACTAAAAGATACCAAGAAATGCCGAAATTTTAAAATTCTTTAATTTTCATACCCTAAAAGATATTAAATCGCTGATTTTTACCCCTAAGAGATACGACGAGCCTACCCGATACTTTCAAACCGCAATCTCCCCTCTCCCCACCCACCCCATGTCCTATAGAGTTATTTCTACTTCATACCTTTCTCGTCCAGTTCTTGAGTCAAGTCTTTTGGACAAGGCTTCTTTTCCTCAGATTTCAAGGTACCCAAATAGCTGTTCCAGAAATTCATTTTAGCGGCTAGCAGGTTTGACTTGGCTTCCGGTGTAGGCTTCAGGGATAGATACTGCTGATTGGCCATCGTGTAAAGAGGCCATTTGACTGCATTCTGACCCGAGGATGGGTCGGGCATTCTGTTCAAAAGAAGAGCGCAATCTAAGACATAAAACTTATATAAAACTTAGATGGAGCAGTAAAGAAAAGAGAAAAAAAAATGGAGATAAAAGACATTTTTTTCCGGCAACAGCAACAAAGCGGCTGGCCGTCATTTTGGATTATCGCTCGATTTGATTACCGTGTGATAGTGTGAGTTTCTCGACCAATCAACGCGCGATATTTTCTATAATCACCTGTGTATTTTTTACTAATGACCATACTGGGGCGTCTTTGTTTATCTATAGACCAACAAATCTTTATACTTTTATTGTTATTCCTTACCCAGTTTTAGCAAAGGCAGCCCAATACCCCATTATTGTCCTGCTAAACTTCACATCAGTGTCGTTTTTATTCCTTAGCTTCGATACGTTCAATAATGGATGACCAAAGACGTAAGGAACATCGGCTCCATGATAAGCTCTTCTCCACTCTGGGATGGGTATGCCATCCGCGCCTACATCCGAGCCGTATTCTATCTAAAAAAAAAGATTATTACAAAGCATCAACCTTCATTTCCTTTTTTTTTTTGGTTGTTGTTGTTGTTGTTGTTTAATAATGTTGCATACGATTATAACATTAGAGTCATGTAAAACGACATTAGAGACCTTTAGCATCGTGTTTAGCGCTAACCGCTAACCTGTACCCACTAGGAATTAGGCCACGAAAAACGCCCGCAAACAAGGAGAAACACTCGGCATCAATGAAATTTAATACGGCCACTCTTCCAACGACAACTTCGTTATGACGCCTTGATAAATGTCGAAAGTTTGAAGGAAAACGCCTGACGTCGAACTGTAGTTTGAGGTTAACGGGCTAGCAAGAACGTCTTGCCAAAGGTCTCTACGCGTCAAACGTTCGACATTTAACAAAGCGTAATAACGCCGTTGTTGCTGGACGAGCCGCCATATTGAATTTAATTATGAGTGGTTGTTTCTTCGTGTTTGCTGGCGTTTTCCTTGGCCTGATCCCTAGAGGTTAGCGGTAAACATGATGGCATAAGGTCTCTATTAGCTAGAAAGTGGTACGACGCCGACAGGACGTGAGCATTACATCCGGTGACGTCAATGATCGCGCGATATCTGCTCTGCTTTCATAATGCACTTGGGCCCGCCGGTTGTACGAAGGGTGGATTGCGCTATCCGAAGGATAAATCTTATCCAGTAGACAAATTTATTGGATAACAGCATCTAATAAGGAGTTATCTGTCGTATAGCGCTATTCACCCTATTCACCCTATACAACCTGGCACACCTTGCTTTGGTGTGTACCATGCCATTAGATTAACATCCAAATATCTGAGTATCCACGTACCTGGTAAAAATATGTTTTCATGCCCTTTTTGCTAAATATCTGTGCAGATGAAATAGCAGGCGCCTTAAACAAAGCATCAGCAAACGCATCCACATAGCCCTGTCTGTTGGCCTCTTTGTCATCGGTGTTTGCCCAGTTAGTATACTCTTGAAAGATGCTCTTTAATACTTCCTCGTTTTGACCACGCACCCACGTGGTTGTATTGACTTTCTCCACAAAATCTGAGTAGTTTAGACCTTTGTCAATACCAGGAATGGCATCTAACACCCCTGAAATATTAGTCAGGAAAACATTATATATATTTTTCAAATCCTGGGGGGAAAACGGTAATAACCCGGCTCTGACTGATCAATGTCAGCGCACTGGTAACTCACATGTTTTCATAAGCAGATCTGGTTAATGATAGGACAAACAGCCTCTGGGCTGATGTAAATCAGTGCATGACTAACTCAGCTCACAGATCGTACCCTCAAGCAACCTATGGGCTGATCAAAATCAAAGCACAACTAAAACACAGATCGAATTAACCCTTCCAATGGAGGAAATTGTACAGTCAGAGAAAACCATAAATTTTACAACAGACCCAGATATTTTTACTCATATGTGATCTGTGATCGAACTGATAGTGCGTTACACAAACACTGCCCTTTATTATAGCAGTTTTTGCAAGCTCTGTGCACTGCCGTGACATTAGCGTGATCGTGTCTACGCCGTGCTCATGCCATGTTTTGGGGATTTACTTGCATGGAGAATTAAATTAAATTTTTGTGCAATGTGATTGGACTTGAATTTACATTGCCATGTCACGACCGCGTTCCTGCCGTGAGTTTTGCATGAAAAAGAGTTCTATCAAATCATGAAAAAGGTACATATACACAAGGCTAAGCAGAACACGAAGGAAGTTTAAGAGAAGCACGACCAGTAACGGAGTGCTTCTTGACACTTCTTGAGTGATCTGCCAATCCCCAAGTGCTTTATAACTCCACATGGCACAGCAAGCAAGTTTTTTTTTATTTTTTTCATAAAATACCAATTACATGAATGACGAAACTGAAAGTGCGCGAGCGTGCTGTGTGCTCTCATAAAGCACGCGCTCCCAACCAATCAGAACATGATATTTAGAACAGTTATCTTATAACACTAATTAATAACGTTAACCAACAGCCAAAGCCACTGCTGCTAACACTGAATGTCAATCCAACGTACCACATAATGTGTGTGTGAAAGATGAGACTGAATCATACTAACCTGGTATGTACAATACTCCTAGTGAGCCTTCGTCTCGTGTAACGCCAATCATCACACTGCCTTGGTCTTCATAGCTACCTTCGCTGAGAATCTTCAGTGGAGAATCTTAGAAAAACGGTTTAATTATAATGAATAAAAAAACGAACGAAAGAACGAACGAAAAAACAGACACTCAAACTGAACAAATGGAAGCTTAGTCGACGTACGAATCGAGTTAACAAGCAAACGAACGCTTGAGGCGAAAAACTAACTACTTTTTCCTTACCTTTCAAAAATTTTCCATCGACAACAGGGGCAAATGGAGCGAGCAGCATGGTGGAATTAACTTTCAACTGTGCTGTGATAATTTCAGAGATGTTTTTTTCGTGGCGCAGTTTTTAAGGTCTGACAGGGTTGGACATCCAAGGGCATTGGCAAACCTCCTGCAGAATGTTTATACAAGATAAATATCCCGTGCGAATCTCACTCATACTGATTGTTTTTCTTGTGTGATATCGGGAAAAATTATAAACAATATATATATATATTAGTGATGGTAATCAAGTACGGTGTATCAATAGCGCACTCACGCCTCTCATCCTGGCGTCTCGGGTTTGATTCCTAGACACGGTAACACAATTTAATAGTTAGTGCGGTGAAACGGCTGGTCGTCGTCTTGTTCGAATTGTGATGCGGAGGGAGACTGGAAACTAGTGTCATTATTACGCTCCTCTCCGCTCTTCTAGCTCCACTCGGCTGCTACCATGCTAATGTCCAGCCTTCTAACAAAACTTTAGGTCCTGTGGCGGATTTAGGGGGGGTTCATTGGGTGCAAATGACCCCACCCCCACTCACCCAGCGGCTGGTACCTTGGATTTTTTATATTTATTTAAATAAATAAACAAAAGTATGGTACTAACTCATGAGATTTAATATGAAACCACTGGTGGATAGGTTATCCTTATGAGGAGCGCCCCTAGGCCAGTGATGTGCTTCATGGGAAGAATGATGATGCAAGAGAACGTTATTGTTGTGCCGAGATTTGCAAAAATGAATCCCCCCTCTTAAAATCCTGGATCCGCCACTGAGGTCATTTTCAAAAGATCTATTTTGAGGCTACTTACTCGGCCTTTTCATTATGCTCTTTATCCAGCAATACTGTATAAAGAGCAGATGCCGCGCCGCTCTGTAGAATAACGTTCTTATAAAGTCCCTTTGCCAGAGGGGACAACATCAGAAGGGACACGCTCATGCCACCAGCAGATTCCCCAAATATCGTTACGTTATTGGGATTGCCACCAAACCTACGAGAGATATATGGTACTCGTTTTAATAAAGTTAGTCGTCTGAAAAGCTACAAAGCTGAGACCAGGATTATAGGTAAATACATTTTACATGCTACAACCATCGACTTTAGATGTTTCATCAGTTACCATTTTGGCCTCCTGTGAGCTTTCTTGCGTTGCAGTTCGTATCAGAAGTTTTGATTTTGCATATGAAATGTTTCTCACAACGCTTAGTGTTTTCAGCTTCGTAAGAACGAGTTAATTTAAAATTAACTGTCGTATGGGATTGGTCAGAACATTCTAGACATATTTTAGATGTTCGCGGTTTTCTTAGTTTGACTGTAATGCAAATTACCTTTTGATATTATTTTTCACCCACTCCAAAGCTTGCACCTGATCCTGCATCCCATAATTTCCTTTCAAGTCGCCTTCACTTCCGGTACTCAAGAAGCCAAGTGCCCCCAGGCGATAATTGAACGTGACGACAATCACACCCTCCTCGGTGGCTAGAACACTTCCATCATAGGATGATGTTCCCGCGGTTCCAACAACATAAGCACCTCCATGAATCCACACCATCACTGCCAGATTTTCTGTATTCTGTCCAGGCACAAAAACGTTGATAAAAAGACAATCTTTGCTCGTGTCTGACAGCCCTTGCAATGGCGAATTGACATCCATCGACGGCTGTGGACACATGTTTTGGAACTCTGTAGCATTTCTTGTCATATTCCAGCTATCCGGGTCGGTGGGGTCCTCAAATCTCGCAGCTTTAGCGTAAGGGATACCAAGGTATTTCAAGACTGATTTTCCAGTGGCAAGGGTCTCATTTTTTCCAACTATTGGTCCCGCTGTTGTATTTACTATAGGTGTAGGAATGACAGCCACGGCCCCAGAAGCTTGAAGCATAACACACAGGAAACAGATCAATCCGAAAACCAGGCCTGAGCCTTGGAAACGAAGGATGTTCATCTTCGAAAGACGTCTAGTCTTCAGCTGCCTTGGTGCAAGCGAAATTTTGCTAAAACGCTACACACGCCTTTATCTGCAAGACTCTAGCGTCGGGATTTCGCTAGATAGTAGTACAATCACTGAAGTCAACAAGATATCTTAGCAATGAGTCATAGAATTAAAAAAGCGAAAAACACTTGAGTTAATTGGCGCATAAAAAGAGCTTTGCACGGTCTAATTGTCATTTGACAGAATCTTTTATTTGTTTGCGTCCAAACATGTCATGTTCAATATATCTGAAGCAAAGTGTTGACCCGTTGTGTGAGCTATTATGCTGCTCAAGCAAGTTAGTTGCACATGTTTTGTTAGTTCACGCGTTCTCAGTGTTTCTAAAGGCGTCCGAATGATATTGGCCATTCCGAGGTTGAGGAAAGACTGGGTCGAGTTGCTTCCCAGTGCATTCTGGGGCAGTTTTAGGAGACGAAATACACGCTATCTTTAAAATGTAAATATATAAATATATGATATATAATATCATATATATAATAAAAAGCCCCAAAATTCACTGGAATGGCAACTCGACCCAGTTTTTCTCTCAACTTCAGAATGACTTATACGCGCCCATGCATATATATATGACTTATGTAAGACAACTATATTTATGGATTTGATGTCTCGTGGTTACATTGTGTATCAGCGGAACAAGTAAAATCTATATCAGCTGCTCATAAATAATTATTAGATTTTATTTATAGATTTGATGATGTCTAGGCCGTGGACTTACTTAGAGTAACATAGTAGTGGTCATTAGATTTTTTGGGATTGTTTTCTTATAAGTGTCTATTTGACTATTACTTATTAATGACTAATGCTTGTATAACGGGCTAAAGTAAAGCTTCGTCTATCGTCAGTACTAGCTAGACATTGTATCAACCACCGCACTTACTCCCGAACTCCCATTAGATAAAGCTGTGTAAATGAACCGCTTAATGATAAATCTTGTAACTCATCATAACTTTGCGCTCTGATTGGCTAGAGATGACGTATACAAGAAGGCATTTTTTCGTGAAATCGCATTAAAAAAAGAAAAGAAAAAAACAACAACAAAAAAAAACCCACGGAACCAGCCTTAAAACGTGTGTTCTTTTTCCGCTTTCAAAACACTAGACAAACATGAAAACTAAGAAATGCAAATGCTTAAGAAATAAGGAAAAATACCTACAAAAATGTAGGATGTTTTTAAAATTGTCGGATTTGAAAAGCTAAATAATATTCAATGAAATCCTTTTCAAGATACGGTTGACCAGATACACATGTAAAAGAAAAAGCCTTATACCCCATTAACACCAAGGCTTAAACATGCTTTAAAGTGGTTTAACTAAACAGGTTTGGAAAACTATCTATGAGCACTGCACAATATTTAGTGAAATGATGCATGTAAGCTATCCTTTGTCTTGCTCTGACAATATTTTAGAACGTTTCATTATATTGTAGGTTTCTAGTTTCTCAATTTTTTTTCCTAATGAAAACATAGTTTAACTAAACACGTTTAGGTGTGAATGGGATATTAAACTTTCAATGGCGTAGTCTTTATTGTATGACTAAACTATAACATGACGTTTGAGCGGTAATTAAACGATAAATCATTTTGAGAAACAAAGATAAACTTTTAGTGTGACACAATTGCTGGTTTAAAAGGCAATTTATTACGCTTTCAATTCAACTAGAACCTTGACCACAATTATGACTGCAGTCACGCCGTCTTGGCTTTTTTTAAACATGAATTTATGTTTGTAATAAATAATTTGCTTTATTGGCACCTTGGAGTCCTCATTCGTTGTATTTCAATCTTGGTAAAGGAGCATGAAGTAGCTTTATTTCACACAGAATTCAGAAAGCTAACCACTTATTTACACTTAAGCTGAATAAATTAAATAAAATAAAATAAGATTGAATATATAGTAGAGTACATATCATATATCCGTGACAAATTAACTTTGTTATAAGGAATTGCACAAATTTGCACAAATTAGCTAGTTCAATAGACCTCATTAAATCTTAGACCTACACAACTTTACACTAACAGAGCGTTTTCACGTGACGTAACGGCCTTCTTACCAAAACGATACATATTCTACTTTCAGGGAATTCAACTTTATTTTATGCAAAAACTGTGCCGAAGGTTTGATACACCAAATAACATGGCTTCCTTGTCACGCGAGAGAAAAACCTCTAGCTGTTTGTACTGATTCGTTCGTTAGCTTTTTCACGGATATTATGGTGTGCACTCTAGTAGAAAATAATTCCACTCTTTTGTTTTGTTTTACTTTGACTTTTAGTCACTAATCATGCAATTTGATGCACGTGCAAGTAGAATCACACTCAGTTTCTA
The DNA here is from genome assembly GCA_011057435.1 of Actinia equina. Lineage (NCBI taxonomy): Eukaryota > Metazoa > Cnidaria > Anthozoa > Actiniaria > Actiniidae > Actinia > Actinia equina. Next base: position 51,751 of record WHPX01000837.1, read on the forward strand.
AGAAAAGAAAAACCAGATTGCATTACCCACAAATAAAGGTATCCTCCGATAAAACACCCAAAGCTCTTCAGTTATCACAAAAGTTATAAGCGATGTACGACATTGAGTGAATTCATTAAACCCGTGAAATAGATATTTGACTAATACACTTTTAGTAGACCCTAATTCCATTGGTTTTTTTTTGTTTTCTTTGTTTTTTATTTTTATTTTTTTATTTTATTTTATTTATTTTTGTTTTTTGCTTTTTGTTTTTTGTTTTTGCTTTTGTTTTTTTTTTGTTATTTGTTATTTGTTTTTGTTTTTTTTTGTTTCTTGTTTTTTGTTTTTTGTTTGTTTTTTGTTTTTTTGTTTTTTTTGCTTTTTGTTTTTTTGTTTTTTGTTTTTTGTTTTTTTTTTTGTGTCTACCTGACTATTTCAAGTTGACTAGTATTTTTTATTTCACGAGTTAAATGTCTTCACTCTAATAAACCACAATAAATCCATTGTTTTCTTTTGTCTATTAAACTAACTATTACAGGTTAACTAGTAATGCCTTCACTCTAGTACAAACGGTAAAAGCGTGCAACCTAACTATTACTAAATAGTTATATTTCTATTACTAGAGTACAAACACTAAAAGTGTGCAACACTTTGCACTATTTAGTAGTAAATAGTGCTAATTAAACAATAGAAAACAATAGGGTTAGCATAATTTAGCAGTATTTAGTGGTATTTATGTTACACACTTATAGTGTTTGTACTCTATTGCTGTTGTTTTCAATTATTTAATTAATTAGTGCTATAGAGCCCTTGCATGAGACGTCAAAGCAACACACTCTATTTGGAGCACAAAACAAAAAATAAACTCCAGTTTCGAGTTCTCTTTGCTCAGTCTTATTGTCGTTTGTGCGTTATAATATTTACGTATTCAACCAAAACCCGTGACATTTTCATCAATTCGCATTGTTCCGTAGTGTCGTACATTCCTTACTATACAATGGACCTTAATGAAAGAAAAGAACACATTCGTACACAATCGAGGCTAAGACTGAGCAGAGGCGAACTCGAAATGGGAGTATTTCAATCTTCTAGATTTTTTTTTTTGTTCTAAATATTTGGAATATGTCCCTCAAAGTGAGCAGCCATCCTGGCGTTCTGCAATGGGTCTGTTTAGTGTTAGATAGCGCCATGAAATCATTGAACGCTTTTAGTGTTTGCACTCTATGTAGTAGGAATTATAAAATAAATTATTTTTTGGGGCATATAATTATTTCTGTCAACCTTTAAAAATTGGTTTCCGGCTTGGGTACACACAACACAACCATATAAGGCATAGTAAACAATAAATGTTTGTGCTCAAAATAGACCGAAATTCACTATTTTTCGAAATTTATTACGGGGTGTGGTTTGTCGGTTAACTACTGTACTAATTTTTCAGGCCAATTGACAGTTAAATGTTAAGCCCTATATATCCACATCCGCTTATTAGACATCCCAAAGTCAACGAAAAGACTGGGTCGAGTTGGCATTTCGTTTCCTAAAATATCCCCACAATGCACTGCAATGTCAACTCGACCCAGTATAGTCTCTCAACCTCGGAATGGGTAATAAAGAATGTCTTGTCTAGAAATGAAACCAAAATGCTTCTCGAATTTTCTTTTCTTTTTTTTTTTTATATTCAGACTTGTATTTCCTCGTGAGAATAGTAAGACAATTAGTGCTAATTAATTGAAAAAATAAAGTGTGCAAGGGAGTCTGGTAGTGGAAGTAAAAGACATCAAGTGACACATTAACAGTCTGAACATATCACTGTTAGGGATAGACCATTTCACAGATCCCGCGGCTCAACCTCAGCCTCGTCAGCGTTAATATATTCTTTAGAAATTGCCTACAACCTGTGAAATTTTTAAGTATTTCAATTGTTCGTTGATGTGCAAATTCCTTTCATTACTGCGCACTGTAGTCAAATTCTAAAGAATAATTACACGCTGACGAGGCTGAGGTTGAGTAACGGGATCCGTGAAATGGCCTATTATTGTACCAGGAGGTCACGCTACAGTCGTCTTAAGACAACGAAAAAGAAGACATGGCGAGCCCCATGTTCAAAGCCAATCAAAATTAGTTCCCTCTTCTATTCTTTCTAGATTTATGTATAAAGTTCTCAACCTTTTTTGGTACCAGTTGCCCTCTGCTGTCCATGGACGAGAGGTAACTGGAGCATAACTTCAGGCTGAACCAACAGGGAATTGTACCTTGGATTGAACCCGTGACCTGTAGTGGGCCCGCGAGCATAATTAACAGCGGAGGCATCTGAGATTGAGCATATTGGTCTAACATCCATTTGCGCATGCGTGATAGTATCGTTGGGGGCACTCATGATTGACATTGGCAGCTTGGAATACGAAACCAGACGAGAAGATACGGCAGGAGGGTAATCAAGTAAAGGCGCATTTGAATATTTGCATTGAGTTTGAAGTCCTTGAAATTGACCAATGGTGGTGCCTGTTATATTGGCTTGGAATTGACCAATGGTGGGGTTCTTTATATAGTTACTTTGGTTGTTTCTGTTGTATTGGGTACCTATGAGCATATTTTGTGTCTGACAAGGATGAAAAACGTTATTATCATTTACCATGTCTGGTCTTGATGCATTTCCTACATCCTGACGCCAAAACGAGGCTGGGAGCTTGCGTTGCCTCATGGGAAGTGAACTCGAGTTAGTATCTGTAAATATAAAAAAATGTAAAATAAAATATATGTAATAATTAAATAAAACAAGTAAATTTTTAGATGGACGGATGGACGGATTGATGGATGGATGGAGGGAGGGAGGGAGGGAGGGAGGGAGGGAGGGAGGGAGGGATTAAGCCTCAAGCAACACCGCAGAGAACGCCGGTACTTTAGCTGTAATTAAATTATGTATGGTGCATTTTCATTTATTGACTTCACAAATTGCTTTGTTCGATGGCAAATGCCGATCGAATTCCTTGCCTTCTGCCTTCAAAACTCTCAGTGTTCGTACATCCAAAAGATATATAGTGTTTGACCATAGTTAGAAAGACTACAAAATACTTTCTATATCAAAGATATCTATCAAAATGTAGTAGTCCATCGAATATTTGTAGCAAATTTCTTAGCAAATTATCCGAAGCTCGACCCGATAGCCTCGTTTTGATGCTACGTTCATCACGATACCGCTGGTTTGTTGGGGTAGCGTGCTCATCTACGATAAGAGCTATTAAAAGTAACCGACGTTCTCTGGAGCCTTGGCTTGTTACTAACTTGAGGCTCTTGGTGCGACAACGATTTTGGTGTATATATATTTGTAAACGAGTCAAATTTTATTACTTCGCTATTTTTGTCAAAAAAAAAAAAAGCAATATGAAAATTTGTGTCAAAAAAACAATATCAAAAAACTATGCTAATAGTTGTTATTACAGTTGAACCCGCAATGAGAAATTCTTTTGTTTTAAGAATCATACAAGTGAAGCTATTAGGCGGATACAATGCTTGTTGTCCATAGTGCATCTGTTTTCATGCACCCATAATAACTGCTATTTACTAGCAACTTATTCAAATTAGTTTGACCTTTCTGAGATTGTATTTAATGCGTCGAAATAAAGGTCATTCAAATATTGATTTCTGTAGCAAATGGAAACCAAATAAATATAACCATTATTGAATCGAAAACTAATTATCTAAACACGCAAAATACAACTGTATCATCTGCCAAATATAATACGAGCCATATTAGAAGACAGTTGCTGTTTTACACAATTGTCGTGTGGGAAAGTTTGGAAAGAAACCTGGTAAAATTTCGTTTTAAAGCTAATTTCTTCCTGTAATACTAAATTGCTCCATAATTTTGCACCACTATAAAACATTGTGAATAAGTAGGCTGTAAAAATTAAGCTAATAAATAACTTCATATTTCAAGGGTTTGTTATCATATTATTCTATAAAGTTTGAACTTGAATTAGGTTTAAACATTATGAATAATAATCGTCTTTGAGCTCAAAATATAAAGAACGTCAAAGCCTACTGCAAAAGCTACTAATTTCTCGAATTAAAGACTATAAAGGGGGTAAATTAAAGCAGTTTTACCTGTCGTCTGTCTGCTGTTGCTCGCCATCGAAGAGAAGAAAGCTTTCATGAAGTGTCGTTCAACTTCTCGTTCTGTATTCCCTTCAAAATACCTCACGACTTTGAAGTTTAAACCCAGAATATCTGAGCTCAAAAATTCCATTGGTATTTCACCTTGGTTCTCTTGTATTCTGGTGGTAATAAACTCGTCATTCTTTGGAGGAGCTTGGAAAGAATTCGCAAATGGAGTCGCCATATTTTGACTTGTTTATACTGTTGTAGAGATAAAGTTTCCCTCGAGATTTCACTTGCCAATCAACTGACCTTGCTGGTATTTCTTGCTCATATTGAATTCAAAAATCTCTTGGTTCACAAATAATATGTTACTGTTAATGATACCGGTGCAGTCTAAAAGCTTGAAAATATGATCAAAAGTATAGTTTTCAATCGCTTTAAAACAATTGATACCAATGGCGGTAAATTTTAAAATGTAATTTGTTACTTCCGGTAAAATATACCAGCTGGCATTGAACAACGCGGGCTCTGGATTTTTTATTTATTTACTTGCGGTTTTTTTTTTGTTTTTTGTTTTTTGTTTTTTGTTTTTTGTTTTTTGTTTTTTTGTTGTTGACTTGAATGGCTGGAAGAAAATGGAAAGAGAGGATAGTAAATAAGGAAGGGATTGTAACGTGCCACTGAAAAAAAAAAAGAACAAAAGAAGAAGGAAAATAAATGAAGTAAATAGAAGATAGAGGAAGAAAAGAAAAGAAAAGAAAAGAAAAGAAAAGAAAAGAAAAGAAAAGAAAAGAAAAGAAAAGAAAAGAAAAAGAAAAGAAAAGAAAAGAAAAGGAAAGGAAAGAAAAGAAAAGAAAAGGAAAGGAAAGGAAAGCAAAGCAAAGCAAAGCAAAGCAAAGGAAAGAAAAGAAAAGAAAAGGAAAGGAAAGGAAAGGAAAGCAAAGCAAAGGAAAGCAAAGGAAAGCAAAGGAAAGCAAGGAAAGCAAAGGAAGCAAAGGAAAGCAAAGGAAAGCAAAAGAAAGCAAAGGAAAGCAAAGGAAAGCAAAGGAAAGCAAAGCAAAGCAAGCAAAGCAAAGCAAGCAAAGCAAAGCAAAGCAAAGCAAAGCAAAGCAAAGCAAGCAAAGCAAAGCAAAGCAAAGCAAAGCAAAGCAAAGCAAAGCAAAGCAAAGCAAAGCAAAGCAAAGCAAAGCAAAGCAAGCAAAGCAAAGCAAAGCAAGCAAAGGAAAGCAAAGGAAAGCAAAGGAAAGGAAAGGAAGAAAGGAAAGGAAAGGAAAGGAAAGGAAAGGAAAGGAAAGGAAAGCAAAGGAAAGGAAAGGAAAGGAAAGGAAAGGAAAGGAAAGGAAAGGAAAGGAAAGGAAAGGAAAGGAAAGGAAAGCAAAGGAAAGCAGAGCAAAGGAAAGCAAAGGAAAGGAAAGGAAACAAAAGAAAGCAAAGGAAAGGAAAGGAAACAAAAGAAAGCAAAGGAAAAGAAAAGACCTCATATGCAGTGATAAGTAATAAGTCCTTGTCGTAGTACAATATCTGATATTCAAATAATTGAAGCGTCTATAAATCGTCTTTTTATCATTTAATTTCCTAAATTTTTTCAAGGACAACATCACCAGTCATTACTATATGGATGATTTTCAATGCCTATCTTACCATCTAGCATTTCAACGACCATCTATTAAAGAACTACAAAAAAAAAAAAAAGACAAGAAAACAAGGGGAAAATGGAATGTCTTGGGTGAGATTTAAATATTTCACTGCTATTCACATAAACATACGAACTCTATAGCAATGCACAATGAAGTTTGGTTGTTCGCTGCCGCTAGTCAAAAATATTATAAGTACCGATTGAATAGTTTTTATTGATTGCAGAAGAAAAACAACAAAAACAAAACAAAACAAAAACAAAAACAAATCCAGCGTGTAGCCCGCAGCTACAGAGTTCGCATGTTTATGAAATAAATAGCAGTAATCCTAGACTGCAAGCTAAGTCCCTCTTTTTCACTTGGTCGCTGTCCGTCTGTCTGTCCGTGTCGATTGGTCGAGGAAAATTGGTTACGAGTCAAAAGTCCCTGGGGGAGGGGGTTGGGGAGGGAAGGACGGGACTTTTGACTCGTTATCAATCTTCCTTGACCAATCGACACGGACAGACAGACGGACAGTGACCAAGGAAAATAGAGGGACTTAGCTCGCAGTCTACAGTAATCCTCTAAAGAGTCGTCATATCCCTCAATATTCTTTTTTTAAATTGCAGGTCAGATTTTTATTGGGTGTTGAAATCACTGTTCATCATCATTGTTCCATTGTAAATTATGCGATTTAAAAACGTATTTGTTCTTCGTTTCTTCAAAATATACACTTTATTGCCTTATACGACGTCACTCGACGTCCTTAACATACGTCATAACTTAAAGACGCCTTACTCAAATCAATCAATATTTTACCAATCAATTGTTCAATTTATAAATCAATGCTGAAAGTAATGAATATTACGTATGACAGGCTATGCTTATCATAGAAATATCGATTTTTTTTTTAAATAGTGCATTAATATAAGAACAAATTCGAATTTTGGTCTTAGTATTTTACCAATCAATTATTCAATTTATAAATCAATGCTGAAAGTAATGAATATGACGTATGACAGGCTATGCTTATCATAGAAATATCGATTTTTTTTAAATAGTGCATTAATATAAGAACAAATTCGAATTTTGGTCTTATAGGGCTTTTAAGTTGTGACGTTTCCGAGTCCAATCGCAAGATCGCTACAATATTGCTGCAACTTATTTCTAGGATTTATTCTCTACTTTCAACAACTATATGTATATGAACAGAAAATCCTGCTATGAAGGGAGAAAAAGAAAAAAACACACAGAAAGATGTCTGTAGCAGTAATTTTCAATTTGGACCCGGAAGTTGTTTTTCGTTCGAAATACGTCACACTTAACAGCTCTATATTCATGCACTTTTTAAAAAATCGATAATTCAATGATAAGCACAGCCTAAAGGATGGAACAACACCTTGTTAGTCTCGTTGTTAATGGGCTTTTTATCGCGGTTTTTTGGTCAGCCTAAATATTAATTCACAAACCGCAGGGCTAATATAACATGGTGAGAGTCTGTGGCTCAAGTGGCACAGCCCACTTTTTACATTTGCATTTAATCTATATTTTTCATTTCATTTATGAAGCGCGGCAAAGGAAGAAGAGGTGTTTAGACGAGAGTCTGTGGTTCGAGTGGCACCGCCCACACTCTTTACACTTGCATTTTAATATTTATTTTTCATTTCAGTTATAAAGCGCGGCAATGGAGGAAGGGGTGTTAAGACGAACCTCCTCGGGCTATAGTTGTATCGTTTAGACTAATCAAATCAATTTTTTTAATAGAATCTCGCAAAAAGCTTTTGTAAATTTTAGGGTTATCTAGTAAGCTGAGACGAGACGTCCTCTCTATCTCACATCCTCGCGCCATCAGCCGCCATATTCTAGGAATTGAAAGGTAAAGCTAAGCTACACATATTTACAGCTATTTTCCTAAACATGCGACCTCGGTGCTCTTCAGTTGCACACTGAAATTTGGTATTCCGCTGCCGTCAATCAAACCTAATCAGTCGGTACCTTTCATATTTTTGACTGACGACAGCGAAAAACCAAATTTCAGCAGGCAACTCAAGAGCACCGAGGTCGCATGTTTATGAAAATAGCTGTAAGAACTGATAATTTTTTTTTTTTTTTTTTTTTGCCATTACTGCGGTAGAAGTCGGAAGTTGTGAGCTGCACGCTGAAATTTTGTTTTTCACTGCCGTCAATCAAAAATAATCAGTCGATACCTTTTGTATTTACTGGGACTGGTGAGAGTAAAAACGAACTGCACCTAAACAAGCCGTTGCAATAACTGAGTTTGCAAAATATTGAAAATCGCTGTAAAGTAGATTGTTCTAAACTATCTGTAGATGTAGGAACATGCTAAAAAGGAATAGTATTAAGCGCTGTGGAATCTTTTTACCTATGGAAAATAGTGCTCAAGCTTAGTTGCTTTGTTTACACGTTAATCAAAAACATCTGACGAAACCAAAAGCCACACTAAAGTGGAAACAAAAAGAAGAAGGAAAAGAAACGAAAAGAAAGAAAGCGCGAATATAAAGAAAACAAGGAAAAGAAAATAATAAAGACAAAAACTGGGGATTTTATTTTATTTTATTTTATTTTATTTTATTTTATTCATTCTATTTTATTTTATTCTATTTTATTTTATTCTATTTTATTTTATTCTATTTTATTTTATTCTATTTTATTTTATTCTATTTTATTTTATCTTGATATTAGTAATGCATAGACGATAGCATACTGTAAACCACAGATGTAGTCAAAACTAAAACTAAATATATGCTTCAGAACCTTTACTTTGTCCGAGGAGGGGAGGGGTGGAGTTGTGGATTTGTATGAGGAAGGGATGAGACGGCAAATGATAGAAAACATATTATCTAATAATACTTTGTTTTGGAGGCAAAAATGATAATGTGAATAATACTGAGTGCTTGTGCTCAAAGCAAGTCCTCAAGACGAACATTAGAGTGATATTATTTACTTTTGGATTGAGAACATCTTCGATCTTGATATCAAATTTAGCTTTGGTTGTTTTAAAGTCCAAACAATAGACCAGATATAAAACGATATCTTTGACGGAAATATCGGCTCATATCTCCCTTAGAGAAAGGGAAAAGTCCTATTCAAACGAGACCAAAACACGACTCTCAACTAAAGCAAACTCGAAAGATTCAAATCGCGATTAATTGACGTTGATTGTGCCCCGGTTGGAGGCGAATTATTGTCAATGACGTAGAAGGCTAGAGATATTTAAATAACTTGATTTGAATGTGCGACAATAGTTCCTATTGACGTTCGCTTTGCAGTTCGCACACACCAGCTCGCTAGGCTGTCTCTTAATTAATCTAGGGACACAAACAGCTGGATCAAATCTACAATAAGCTGTAAACCTTCATCAGTAGTAGCTTGAAAACATTCTGTTTTTTCATTTAATCGACGAGAAATTTTTCGCAAAAAATATCAAATTTGACAGCAGTGGAGTAAGTCAGCGTCTTTCAATGGGGACAAGGTCGAGTTTAGAGAATTTTAACTCGAAGAGGACGACCGAATATTCAACTCGGATTAATCGTCCACCAATGCAGTCGACATTGCAAACAATTCATTCCAGTGAAAAAGCTCTGTCAATGAACTCACTCAACGAGCAAGTAAGTTGAAACGTTAAGCAATTCTTTACCTTTTTTCTCTTTCTTTTTCTTGTTTATTCATTTATTTATTTATTTTTACTCAGTTCAACAAATCATATTTAGTTTTCTTTTATTGGCGTTTTTCACTTTTAATTCTAGTATTCAAATTCAATTTCCCACCAAGTTTCCTAGTTTTTCTTTGAATAAACAAATAAAATATAAATAGCCGTGAATATATTAAGAGCAGTTTCAAGAAGAATATTTTATTTTACGAGCAATTTATTCTTTCCACGTTTCCTGCCTATTTTGGTTTTAAAACGACGAAAAAGATTAAAATAATACATATATAATTAAAATAATGCTTTTTGCTTACAATTTGTTCGCATAAAGGACAGAATTTTGAACTTTCCTTCCATCAATGTTTAATGCTCTTTAATGAAAAGATCGCATGCCGAATAAAAGGCTAAAATTTAACTTTTTTTTTCTTTTTTGAGATGATATATATGTCATATTCTCTCAAGAATTATGAATAATGAACAGATTCGAATGGGGTTTTTTTTTATTATTTATTTTTTACACATTTTCAACCAATAATAGTCTGAATGGTTATCATGCAAACAGGAAAAACACTAACAAAAAAAAAAAAGAAGAAGAGAAGAAGTTATATTTTTCTCTCAAACTTCGTCGGGGGAAAATAGAAAGAAAAACAAAAAATCGTTGTCTCCCACCAATTGTTTTGCTTTTAAGTTACCATACTTTTCTTTTCCTTCTTTCTTTTTTAATCTTTCAACCGAACACAAACAGACAACCTCTGTTATACGATATGCTTTAGGAAATGCCTATCGCTGATCAAATGAATAAAATTTCTAGTCTTGAAATTATTTCTAATTAAAAAGAGGGAGACGACAACCTCCCGCGAGCCCTGAAGTCCTCTCATCATTCGACTACATCATCAAGCATATTTCCTCGAAATTATTTTTTAAATATCAGTTTTTTTCTGAAGAAAATTGCAGGAAATGTATTCATATATTCAGTTTTAAAACAGCATATATCGATTTTATAGATATGTATATATTGCAATGTATGTTGATAGTTTTTACTTATATCGATTTAATATTTATGTCGTGTCTTGCAAGCATAAAAAGCGTGCATCTTTGAATATATGAAGACGGGCTATAGTTGCCACCGGCATTTTTTTTTAAATTTAATATGAAGATTTTTTAAACAAATACAGAAATAGCAATAATTAATTTCGATACGTTCTTTTTTTTTATAATTAGACTTTAAAATGGAATTATATATGCTCGCAACACTCAAGCTAACACTATATCAATATCGTGGATACTACAGACTTAACACTGAGAAATGGCTTAAGAAATTAAGCTTGTATTATAATTTTTCTTGTTGAAAATTAGCTTGTATTTAAGCTTTTTAGTAAATTATTCTTTTCAAAGTTTAACGAAATCTCAGCAAAGATTTATTTTACTATTTGCTACGAGGGTTTCTTTCGTATTTAGGCCCCTAAGATTTTCTTAATCAAAGAAGGCACCACAAGTGACGACGTCTTGCCTGCCATTATCTACAAATTGAGGGAAAATAGGGATCGAACTTAGACGAAATTTAAAAGGCTTCAACTACCAAATACTTCTTGCTTCCTAATGACTTAAGTTGTTATTAGTGCCTTGAGGGTCTTATTTCACATGCAGTTAGAAATATCTACACAATAATTTATCAAAAAAAATTTAGGACCAAATGTGTTTGTGGATCGGAAAACATCTGTTCATGTGGGGTGCTAACCCCAGCAGCTTAAAAAAAATGATTCAACCGAACATCTTTTTTTTAATACTTTATCGAAGAGTGAAGATTATGAAAATACTGGACTATCGACTAGAGAAAATACGTAAGAAAAAGCAGCATAAAAGATTAAAACATGAGATAGATACGAGATGTTATCTATGATATAAAGGAAGTAAATAGCCTTGATTTGAGAAAGTTATCGCAGTTTCGTTTCAAAAAATGAATTCATATTTGATCTGTCATTTTCTTACTCTTTTGTTTGTATTAGCTTGCGAAAAGCCAACACAGTAATTCTTGCTTAAAATTTTAATTGTTTGCGACATTTTTACGTGTATATAAGGATCATAGATTCAGTATTATAGCTAAAAACTCTGACTGAGGTCGTGTTCCTTTGAGCCTTCGAATATACTCGAATTTCAAAGATTTTAATCGCGCTGATTAAGATAAAGATTGTGGATAAATAATACTGAAAAATCATTTTTCATTTGCCTAAGAAAAAAAGCTGTGTCAATCTGACATAAATCCTGTTATATATCATCCACAAAATGCCTAAGCTTTTAAAATTTCGATTAGCCGTAGAAATCGTATGAATGCGGGCAAATGATATATAAAGCGAAGGAAGAAAAGGGAATGGAAGAGAGAGAGAGAGAGAGAAAAACAAAAACAAAAAACAAAAAACAACTCATTATCATTGGCATAAATTGCCTTGGAAAAATCTAGTGAAGTACAAAACGTGTTAAAAACTCGTTAGCTGATATTAAAGACAATTCTGTAATATTTATTTAAATTTTAAGTAGATTTTAGCGAGCGAGTCTAGGTCGATTATATAATCTTTAATTTCTCTTACCCATCACGTGTAGTCGTTTAGTGCATGCACCAATATCCATTTTGGGGCAATATTGTACGAATGATTAAAAATATCGTTTTGACATGATTTTAACCCATATGAACTTTGTCATGAATCATATATAATAGTTTAATCTTCACCAATATTCAACTAATGGGTAATATCAAGTACAAATGTTAATGCGAATGTCACAACAACATTTAAAAAAATTTTCTTATACAACGAATCGAAATATGGCGACCATTTTGATGACTATCGAGCCTCGTGTTCACGTGGAAACTAAACATAAAAGCGTTTTGACCATTTATTATATAGACATGAGCGTTTTACTGGGAAATACACTCGTATTTTTCGTACAATCTACATCCGGGACCTGAGTAACATATTTTCCATATCTTCACTAGTGAGAATATCGATGACGTCACTTGCGATGTTTTCCGGGACATTTTTTTGATTAACTTGCGTAGTTTTTCTTTGTGGATTTTTCTATATAATATTATCAAAATTCGCTGCGCTCACTCGTGAAATATTTTCACCACTCGAAGATAAACTCCATATCTTCGCGCCAACGTGTAATATCACGCGCTGCGCTCACTCGTGAATTATTTCACCACTCGAAGGTAAACTTCATATTTTCGCGCCACCGTGTAATATACTCTATGTACGAGGGGCTAGTCATTCGCTAGTCCATCCAGGACAATAGTTATTCAGATTGGGTGCCATATTTCGATTCGGTGTATATCAAATTAGTTAGTTGGTTGGTAAATGAAACAATCATATATAAACTGCATTTATGGACTGTAAGGTTAACTTTAACGTATTGGTCACGTGTGTACGTGTGGATGGGCGAATACGGTTCGAAAGTGTTACGTGTAAATGATTTTTTTTTTTTTTTCCTTCCTTTTTTTAAATTTTTTTTTTATTATTTTATTTAATTTTTTTGAAAACATATCCCGAAATAAAAATATTCCGTTTTCAAAAATATCCGATACGTGTGGAAAGGACCTACGACTCTGTATCTAAACAAGTGGAAATAATTTCAATGTGTTATTACACGATTTAATCTATTTTTAAGAGATCATTCGTACGTGTGATGTCTGACAATAAGCCAGTTCGTAGTTTATAGTGCCTATTAATTTTTTTTAACTTCATTTAGAATCAATGCTGATAATTTTGAATTAGGTGTCATAGGCACTTTAAGGTCGTTTTCAGTGCTTATGCGATTTTTTCCAGAATTTCTCACTTTCTTTTGTTTAATTAGAAACAAAAGAAAGTTTAAACAACAGAAGGTGAGAAATTCGGGTTATAAAACTACGAACTGGCTTATATCTTTCTAATGATTTGGCCCTCCATTAGATGAAACTAACCAATGACATGGGACGATCGATATTTTTATAGTATGGTACTTCATGTATGACACAAACACGAGGATCACCAAATACATTTATTGGTAGGAATAATATAATGAATTATGTATGACTTATCTACCTTTCGGCAATAGGCAGATTAAGATTCCCGTTTTTCCTTCCCGCAAACGGCAAACGTGACCACGTTTTCATTGTTTTCCTACATTTCACTTTACCTTTTGCAAACCTTCTCGACAAAGACAAGTATTCTTTTGTTTATCTACTACTTGGAGATTTTTGCGATTCCTTTTCACTAATTTTAAAGAATTTTTTAATGGTCAACTGACGTTTCACGTTTGCCGTAAACGAGAATCTTAAACTCTCTAATAATCAAGCTTTTTCACGTGACGTCACATCGGCCATGTTGGTGTACCAAAAAAATACATTTCCTATCCTTGGGAAATAGAGGCTTTGCACCATCACGTGATGGCAGCCATGACAGGAGGCACAACAATAGAGTCTTTTTTCCTCTGGGAAACTGAATATTTTGTTTAATTTTCGCGTAAATCAGATGAGACCAAATTTAATAGTCCTTGCCTCATGTCATGGCTGCCATCACGTGATGGTGCAAAGCCGGTCTCTATTGAACTTTTTTTGGCTGTTGCAAAAAACCCATGGGTCCAAAAAAAAAAAAAACCCTTGAAGATTTGATCTTTTAGGTAATAGAAACATGTCTTATATAAATTTTGCTTAAAAGTATCCACAAAGATAATGTTGAACACGAAATGATAGACATTTGATGTCATAATGTTTAATTTACCTTTAAGTTCCGTTACTAGATAGTAAATTAGGTGATTAGAGCCAATTTTTTGTCAAACATCGGCTAAACAAAAGAGAATTATACACAGTTTAAGAAACGGAACCCCCTTTGAAAATTCCTGGATCCTCCACTGAGAAGGTTTCTATTGTTTGCTCCACCAATTAGGCTGCCTTGTCACGTGTGTGAAAACGCTCTATGAGAAAATGTTGGTAGAAATGCATCTAGTGAGTTCGCTACTTAACGACATCCTAATCAAATCTACAGCACTATATCGTCTGATCCTTTTTTAGGTTTAATGTAATTTTGAACAATTTATTTATGAAAGCTCGTTATGCTAGAATTTTAATATCTTGAAATTGCCCTATTTTATAATGACGTCACATCAAAACAAACTATTGTTTTAACGCTAGGGATCATGGTCGCTGGAGGGAGATGGAATGACAACAACACATCTTAAATCACAATGAAATTTGGTTTAAGAGCTGGTGAAGCAAGAACAACTACATATTACGCTAAATATCTCCAAAGAAGAGAATTAAGCTTAAATTCAGCCTAAATTTTTATTATTTTAGCCGATGTATACAAACCGTGACGTCATTATAAAATAGGACAATTAAGTGGCCATGGCTTATTTTATTATTTACTGTAATGTCTCGGTGCGGCAGTGTTATAATTAAGCCGTTTAATAGGTAGAAAGCCTGGTGTGTGTTAATTGTCATCCTAGCTCACCTGGAACACTAGATATAGTTTCTCAGAAGAAAAGTATCAGACTGATCGCGCTAAGATGGTCTGCAGTAATGAAAGCGGTAAGCCATCTTAAGCAGAAAGACATCAAGTCTGACGTCTTCGAATGAGATAACCATTACTTGGGATAGCCATTAGTATTAGTATTTTGACTATGATGTTGGTTGACATTGATAGATTCGTGAGATTCATTAAGCTGATTAATATCAAGCAACCGAAGAGAATTAGAAAATGTACAGCAAGACCAAGAAAGCCAAGGAGATAAACCAAATCTACTTTGGCGTTATAATGTTTACCGTCATTACAGACCACGCGTCTAAACATAAAAAGACCACATGAATATGGATTCAACTCAAACAAGGAATCTTATTAGGGATTGACACGTGGTCTAAAATGGGAGAACATTACGCCAAGCTGATTTGGTCCATTGAAAGGCTTTCAATAACAACTAAAACAGATTCCATGATCAGCTTAGTTATCAGTAAAAATATATAACGGACAGAAATAAAAATAACTGGTTTCATAATTATGGTTACTGGAGCTCCATGTCATAATAGACCTCCTCGGCTCTGACGTAATGTTGTCCCATTACAGACCACGTTTCATTCCCTTGAGTATCATTTCTTTTTTTAAGGTTTGCGCTCGGTTGCACATGAGAATACACATGGATATGGATACAGCTCAAACAAAGAATATTATTCTCAAGGGAATGACACGTGGTCTGAAATGGGAAAACATTATGCTCGAGCGCTCCAGAGCCAAGGAGATATATTTGAGACAATAGAGAGTTTTAGATTGACTTTTTTTTTCTCCCCGCAAACGGCAAACGTGGCCACGTTTTCATAGCTTTCGTGTATTTTACTTTACCTTTTACAAACCTTCTCACCAAGCACAAATACTCTTTTGTTTTTCTACTACTTGGACTTTTTTGCGATTCTTTTTCAGTAATTTAAAATAATTTTTTACTGGTCAACGTAAATCTAAAACTCTCTAATATCCCAATTTACTCATATTATTTTGCTAGAAATTGAATAATTTGCAATGGATCAATTTAAACCAAAATGGTCTTTTAGAGTTTACAATACTAGTAAAACAAAAAATATCCAGAATTTACAACCACGCTTAAATAAATCAATCATTTCGAATCCAGGGAAAAAAAAACAATTAATCAAAGAGAAAATAATTTCGAATCAAGGCAAAAAAACGAAAAATTAATAAAGACAAAAAAAAAAAAAATCTTTAAAGCTCAAAATACTTTTTTTATTAGTTTAAAGGTTTTGCATGATAACGTGACGGCATCCATACTGGAAAGGAGACAGGAAAAATTGAATATATTCAGTTTTCCAGGAGTAAAGACCCTATTGTTGCGCCTCCTGTCATGGCTGCCTACACGTGATCGAACACGCCTCCTACAGATAAAATTCCAATCAGCCCTCAATTACCGTTCAGGTTATTTCGAAGAATCATGTTACCCGACTTGGCGGCGCTAACCATCATCTAGATGGTATAAAACACGCAATTTCTAATTTATTTGGTAAAATGTAATTGGTTTTTAATTGGTTTTTGATGTATTCGAAGTTGACTTTTTCAAGGAAACGGAAAAAGACGCTTTTTTTTTGTGAAAATATTGATGAGTTGCAGTTAGTGAATGTTTCCTTAGTTGGAACCACAGCTTAAAGCTTCGCGGTGTTTAAGCTTGATAATAATGGGAAATCAATTATAGCCCGTTTGCATAATGGCGTCACCAAGATGGTTCGCGAATTTTCATTTGTATTCAAAGTCCTATTTCCTCATGAGAACAGTGAGACAATTGACGTTAATTAACTGAACACGAAAAAAGTGTTCAAGCGGATTCTGTTAGTACATGTAGAAGTAAATGACCCTACAGTGTAAGTCACTTTTTTCCCTCTCACCGCTGCGTAGTTCAAGTTAGTTCGATGTGTAGTTCAAGCCTGGAGTCGTGCGTTTCGAATGAACTGCAAATTAATTGTTCCCGCTAGTATATATAAGATAATAATGGCGAGAAACAATCCATCAAATGCATGTCTTTGGGTTTAGGGAAAGAAAAACAAAGTAGTTATGATTCAGTTCACAATTTTGAAAATATGATTTAAATAACGTTTCCTTTAACACTTCTCGCTCGCCTACGAAGGTTCGTGCTGTAAACCAGGCATAACTAGTCAGATAAAATTATGGAGTCAATTCGGCTTCAATGATTGCTACCAAGAGTTCCTTTCGGTCCAGTATTCACGTGGGCTTGAGTTGGTCGACGACAAAATGTTTTGCATTGACTGTATACATACTACTTGTGACCAACTTGAAGTAGTTTATAATTGCACAGACATATTTTAAATCTCTCGGAGCCATAGCCAGGGTTGGAAAATCCGATCAATAAATAAATGTGTTAATCTGATTAGAGTAGTTTCAAAAACCCGTGAAATACACTTTAGCGCGTTACACTTTAATATACTTTATTGTCCGCATTTTCTTTTGATTTTCTTTTGAGTTTTCGGTGTATTACAATTCATTACACCTTAGATATTACACTTTGTTTCAAGGGTTTTTAAAAACGACTCTAAATGTTAAGAGAAGACTAATATACAAGAAAACCCAAACAAGAGCAAAAACAAAAAAAAAAACAAAAAACAAAAAAACAAAATAAAAAAAATAAACAAAAATAAAACCACATATTACAACACAAAAATAAATTTAAAAATAACAATAAAATAAATAAATAAATAACAATAAAATAAATAAAAAATAACAATAAAATAAATGAAATAAAATTTCAAAACCGAAACAAAAAAATAAGACTAAACTAAACTAAGCTTTAGAAAAAGGGAAGAAATACGAAAGAAGAACAAAGAAGAGCAAAGAAAAACAAAAAAGAAATTGCATTACCAAAAAGAAAAAAGAAATAAAAAGCAAAAGAAATCTAAATATAATAATAATAATAATAATAATAATAATAATAATAATAATAATAATAATAATAATAATAATAATAAGTACATACGCACAAAGTATTTAAGACCTAATGCTAATGATTAAATATTACGGCATAACAAATTGAAACTAACGATATAGAGGTGCCCAAACAAATACAAACAAATACAATCAGTTAATAATAAAAAAAGATAATAATGATAAAAATAGTAATAAAAAATCACACACAAGCGAATACACGCAAAAATATATATAAATACGGATATTACATAACAAATTGAAACTACGGAAATACATGTTTTTCAAAATCACGAGTACTCTAATAATTATATATTGCAAGGCAGGGGTGATTGGTTTTGAAGAGGAACTAATTTATAAAAAGCTGACAAAACCCAGGAAATGTCACGAGAAATGTTAAGAAATTGCGTCGTTAATATTGCATCTGGGTAAAAAGTTAAATTATAAGTTGACATCTGTCTCTAAAATATATTATTTTTGATTAATTGTTTAGTATCTAGAATAGTTGAATAATGTTGAGATATCTTATATGCCGCCTAGACGTTTTTTGCTTTTGATTATGCGAAGCTGCGAAAACGGTGTATGTATAATAAGGAAAGAAAAGAACAAGAAAAATAAGGAAGAAACGAAACAAGAAACGCCTGGATTAAGTGAACTGACACATTTAATATGAGCTCGACAAATGTCACACGATTTAAACCAAATAAGCTTAAACTTCCTGGGAAATAGTGTCAATGAAAAATATAGTAATGGCATCGTTTTCATGGTTGTCCTTTCTCGACCCAGTCCTCCCACGATCCTGATGAAACTCGTCAATTACGTCATCATAGTGGTGATCTTTTATATTCGGCTTTCTGATTTTAAGTGTAAAATAACTACAGAATGCTAAGAGTAACTATCGAAATATATTGCTAATCTCCTCCTCTAGTTGAAGCTATGTGCTTCCCCCTTAAATCTTATTTTGGACTCCCTTTGTATTCTAATGTTTTGTATTATATTGTCAGAGTGATGACAGCCATCATCGAAACGGCTCGGTATGTTCAACAGATAGCTCTCCAAGTAATTCAGAATCGCAGCCGTCGAGACCACAGCGACCCCGCAGTGCTCCAGGGAACCAATCAGCAGACAGCAACACAATCTCAAGAACACAGGGAGTCCAACTTCACGTTCCATCGTTAGATGCGAATGGTCTGCCTGAGACGCGACGGATGGCCGTCTGTGAAGCCAACGACGAGGCAGAAAAGGCGCGAACGCGAATGCGGGTATACAAAAAGCGATTTTGACAACTATGGGTTTCGAGGCAACATTGGCTACCATGGAGATTGGTTATTAGAAAGAGCAGACTGTATACGGAAACTTTAAAAAGAAAAGGGCTTTTCTCTCGATCTGTACAATGATTTAAAATCCAGCTGACCTGAGAAAAAAAAAAACGCTTAACTAATGAATGAGAAATTTGTAGAACTAATGTGACTCTTTTTCTCTTGAAAAAATAGACTTCCAGGTCACAAAAACGAAAAGCAATGCTGCTAATAAGCGCTTTTAATTAGTTAATTAGATTTTTTTTTTCAATTGCAATGGCGGGCATATATTCATTTTTCGATGGTCAATTTCACAGGCTTTATGACCCCTCAGTTTTTTAGTGACATCATTTCTACGTCACTATTTCAGATCAGCTGGAATGGCTTTAAATGTATTGAAAGACAAAAATATTTTTCATCGCTAAAATATTCTTCATTTTGTATGCGAGCATGCATCTTTAAATGGAGCATGCGCAATAGAAATATCAAATATCAAGTAATCAATACTCAATATTAAAGTAAGCAATATGTGAACAGCAAAGATATGGATTCTTCTGGCCCACGGATAACTTGTTTGAAAGCCAGGAAATGACGGAGATGACGATATTTACAGATAATGTGCAAAAGGTATAGGGAGAGGACATTATTCACTGTCTGGGGGGAGGGGGGGGGGGGTGGGGATCGAAGAATTTTTGTTGCGAATTAATAGTGAGTAATAATTTAATATACCTCTCTCTCCCCCCTCAATCTCATTTTTGTGATAAGTAAATTAAAAATAATATTTATTTAGAAACGATAAGTTTTACAGCGTTGCTGTGGTCGTGTGTAAGTAAGTCATAGTAATAGTGTGTAAGTAAGTAATAGTATATTTGGCATCTTATACATTGATTGAATTAAGCCCCAATAAAGTAAAACTCCCCTTTTCGACAAGACAATATATTTTATTGACTCCTTATAAATCAAGATACATTGGAGCTTATAACTAAAAAATGAAATATTTAACAATTACTCGCAGAAGACAAAGTGAATATCAGGGATTATTTATCAATAGACCTCCTCGGCTCTGACATAATGTTCATTTCAGACCACGTGTCAGCCTAGAGTATCATTTCTTTGTTTAAGGTTTGTGCTCGGTTGCACATGAGAAGACACATGAATATGGATACAACTCAAACAAAGAATATTATTCTCAAGGGAATGACACATGGTCTGAAAAGGGACAACATTATTACGGCTCGAGCGCTCCAGAGCCGAGGAGGTTTATTGACACGGTTTTCTTTGTTATTCAAAAAGCTTTAGCTTTTGGCCGTCAATATATAGTTATTAACACGGCTACATATTGACTTGCTCCAGTCAAAGACCAAATCGGCTGACCATGTATGAAAACCATTAATGCAACTGTCATTGATCAGTTATGGGCCCCTTGCGATATATCTAATTCGGGTGTTATGTTTTGAACTAGGGTTACCATGAATACCTGTACAAAATGGAACGTTCTAGAACACTACCTTGTTTGCCCTGTTTTCGTTGAAAAACGTTGACAGAAATAGAAACATTTTAACGAACCTAAAACATAAACACCTAAAACACGGGTCAGGTTACAATAGTTAATATTTTATTTCATCTGCTGTCACGACATATACCGCCATGTTAATGACTGATATTCTGGGATTACTGATTTGTGTTACACATCACTAGTTTCAAAACACAGCGATATTTATGCGACCCAAATGAGAAAAGGGCTACTTTAATACCTAATAGATGTTTGCAAGTATCTTTAGTTCTCGATGCCTTAAATCGTGAAAAGGAAATGGCTGTTAAAGTGCTACTACGACGAAAATCGCTCAAACTTGGATTCAGCTGAAACTTCCTAAAAATACTCTTTAAAGGTCCAATAATCACTGTATGAAGTGTTTTCTCGATATTCAGTACGAAAGTATGATATTTTTACGATTATTTTTTGGAGTCTGTGACGTCATACACTCAACATCAAACATTGCTACATATATTTCTTTGTGTATAAATCCTTAATATATTTTATTCCTATGAAGCCCAAAGGGTGGCTAATGTGCTTATTTCACATTACTTGTGACTATAATTTATATTTTGGGGTGTTTGGGTATTTCTTTCTCCCTTTACTACTGATATTTTGATCATAAACTACAAAGAAATGTATGGAGCGATGTTCGATGTTGAGTGTATGACGTCACAGACTCCAAAAAATAATCGTAAAAATATCATACTTTCGTACTGAATATCGAGAAAACACTTCATACAGTGATTATTGGACCTTTAAAGAGTATTCTTAGGAAGTTTCAGCTGAATCCAAGTTTGAGCGATTTTCGTCGTAGTAGCACTTTAATAATGAAAATAGATAAATAAGTAACTAATGGAGAAAATTAGATTAAATTAAGATCGGTTCATTTCTCACTGATTTCTTCCAAGTATAGCAGCTTCAGTCTTTGAAAATGGATAACCTGAATAGACATTATTGATTTTTTTCCTATTCTATTCTATTAATTTATTGTTAAACTGTCGGTAAGATACCGTTAAAGTGTCGGCAAGTGGTCGATAACGTAGCAGTAAGTGGTCGATAATGTAACGGTAAGGTGTCGGTAAGTGTTCGATAACGTAATCGTAAGATGTAGGTAATCAATTGGATGGTCGACGACTTACCGACACATTACCGTACAATGCAGGTTAATCACAATAACCCTACTACTGATGATTAGATAGACGGGAAGTTGTACCTTGTTCATATAACATACCTGTTAAAACACGTTTCTAGAGTGTCATCGACGGTCCTACAATTCTAAAAGGTTTCCAAAAAGAATTTATTATATAAAAAATGCAGTATTCTTAGGACTCTTAGCTATTATAAATACTTATTGTTTTTAAGGATAGCACAGGAATATCAATAAACTCAATCATATATACAATTATGTTGTTTAACCACTTTGTATCCAAAGCCTAACGGAGTTACAAAATCTCTTTTTAAAAATTTCTTACACCATAATTGTCAAAAATTGTTTTCGAAACGTCTCTGCATGTTTATATTAGACAATTGAAACTCCCTAAAATGTCAAATTAATTCAGTTAATTTTTCCCCTTTTACTTTGTCTTTATTATTGATCCTCATTTTCCGCAGTGAATCCGCAGTGAATCTTTGCCGTTGAAGAAGAAAGTTAAGTGTACGCGCGAAGACAAGGAAAAATAGGATGAAGTACTTTCTTGCAATATTTCTGTTTATATTTCAAGTAAAATTAAGCCTTCTTCAGATGCCAGCTGGTAAAGGTAAAATACGATAGATTCACGCAAGGAAGTTTTCTCTTTTTTTTAATTTTATTTATTTTTTCTCTCCTTTCTTTTTAAAGATAATGATGCTGCTCTTGAAAAGCGTGTTGCTGCGGTCAAAGACCTATTGAGCAACGCTAGTTGTCTGTACATCAAGAAAAACGGCTACTGCAAGTTCTCTTTTATCCAAAACATGCTCTGCTACATCAAGTGCCGTGAGCATTTTACTGTCATATTTCAAAATTGTCTAAATTAAATTTAAAGATAATATTTAAACTGTGCTGGAAGGAACTTAAAAGAAGGTAGTGGTAGTGGTAGTGGTAGTGGTAGTGGTAGTGGTAGTGGTAGTGGTAGTGGTAGTGGTAGTGGTAGTGGTAGTGGTAGTGGTAGTGGTAGTGGTAGTGGTAGTGGTAGTGGTAGTGGTAGTGGTAGTGGTAGTGGTAGTGGTAGTGGTAGTGGTAGTGGTAGTGGTAGTGGTAGTGGTAGTGGTAGTGGTAGTGGTAATCTTCAAAAATGTAAGCCTTCGCTACTTGTCTTGAAGAAATAGAAAACACGCGCGCGTGCTGTGTGCAGTCATAAAGCACGCGAGGGTTGGCAGAACACGAGAGAAGTGTTAGGAGAAGCACGACGCGTAGCGGAGTGCTTCTCGACACTTCTATAGTGTTCTCCCAATCCCCAAGTGCTTCATAACTCCACACAGCACAGCAAGCAAGTTTCTTATTTCTTTTATAAAATACAAATTACAGGAATGACGAAATTGAAAGTGCGCGCGCGTGCTGTGTGCTCTCATAAAGCACGCGCATCCAACCAATCAGAACGCGAGATTCATAACAGTTATTTTATAATGCTTTTTAAAATATTTTCCACTTTCAAACTTCCAGATTGTGATGACATCCTTTCGCAACGAAGCTGCAACATCATAAAGACCAAGAACAAGTGCAACAGCTCCTGGAGTGCCTATTTCTGCAAACTGACCTGTGATCATTGCAGTAGATACAACGGTTAGAATACTTCTTATCGTGATTAAGTGATATAGTTTTTAATAAATTTCTTCGCTTTCATACAATCATGCTGCATTAAGGTGACTGGCTACTTTTTGGGGAAAAAATAAACTTTGTTTTAAACTACAATTTCCTATAGTGAAATTTAATGCTGACACCAAATTCGAAAAGAATATTGAATATTCCAAGCTTGTTTTTGAGATAATCAGGATTTAATAGACGCCTGCGCGCGAGGTTTTGGAGCAAAATTTTCGCCACCGGAAATGCATGATCAGGATAAAATTAAAACTCACTAGATGATAGCTCTTTACAGACTCCTTATGATCGCACAAATACCGGCAAACGAATCATTCTACGATACTATATGGATATCATTGAAAGAAAGACAAAGGACTGCATTGATTTGTCATATCCACCTTTACTTCTATTTTCTTATCGATCAGCATCGTGTACAACAAGCACTCCCTTGGGAATGAAAAGTGGAGCCATACCTGACTCGAGCATCACTGCGTCGTCAGTCTACAATAAGTACTATTATCCAGCACGAGCGAGACTAGACACCAGGAGAGAGGGACACAAACGAGGGGCTTGGGCACCGAAGACTAACAACCTTAGTGAATGGCTGCAAGTCGATCTCGGTCAAGTCACCAAGGTCACGCACATTGCTACCCAAGGCCGGCAAGAGATAGATGAATGGGTGAAGAGCTATAGTATTCAATATAGCTTTGATGGAAAACTCTTCCTTGACTATGAAGCTGGCATGATCTTTCCAGGAAACTCGGACCGCAGAACTACTGTCAAGCATTCCTTTATTCCTCCCATTGTCTCGAGGTACATCAGGGTGCGACCAAAAACCATGCACAACCATATCGCGATGAGGATGGAACTGTACGGTTGTAGATGAGGTATGAATCCAATGAAACCAACTCGGCACAGCACAGCACAGCACAGCACAGCACAGCACAGCACAGCACAGCACAGCACAGCACAGCACAGCACAGCACAGCACAGCACAGCACAGCACAGCACAGCACAGCACAGCACAGCACAGCACAGCACAGCACAGCACAGCACAGCACAGCACAGCACAGCACAGCACAGCACAGCACAGCACAGCACAGCACAGCACAGCACAGCACAGCACAGCACAGCAACAACAACATATACAACAAATAACAAATTAATTAACACCTTCTTTTTTTATTTTTTTTCCCCACAATGCAACGAAACTCTTTTTTAGCATCAAGTACAACTGAAGACTAAAAACAGTCACTGATAAAACACGAAATGGGAATAAAGATTTTAAAATCACTCAATCATTTTGTCATGTTTACTTTTCCATATATATTTCTCGCAATCAAGCAATCAATCAAAAATGTGTTGAGTAGATAACATGTAATGGCATTATTGTCTTTAGGTTGGATGGAAGAAAGAAAGAGAGAAAGAGAGAAAGAAAGAAAGAAAGAGAGAGAGAGAGAGAGAAAGAGAGAGAGAGAAAGAGAGAAAGAAAGAAAGAAAGAAAGACTATAGATATATTGCCCTAACATACTTTGCATGCTACGTTGACTTCACACTATGTCTACTGCGCCATGCAATGTTTGCTGAATAAACTCCAGTAACAAGTCATTTTAAAGTTAGAAAGCCAGGCAAAAAAGGGGGGGAAACGAGCAATGAACTAGGATATAAACGAGACCTGATATTCATCGATCATCCGCATTTCCAATCCTATACTATATGCAAAACTAGATACATGCTATAACCATCTAACCAGTTTATTTTCCAATTAAGAGGCAATGTCCACAAGAATCGAACAAATAGCAGTTATTATGGATGCATGCAAATCAGATACAAAAGAGGCAACAAGCATTGTCACGACCCGATAGCCATCTTTGTTTTATCTCTTAAATTTGTACAGAATACGAACCAGGTGATCTCGGGGGAACGCGCGCTCAAAATAATTCGTTGTAGTAGTGGTGGTCAGGCTATCCTGGTTTCAGTTGTTTATCGTCGAACAAAGCAGTATTATTTCCACTATAATTTCATCAAAGAATTTAAACGACCACAACGCACCATTTGACCCAGAGGTAGTCGTTTCAAGTATAATTAAAATTAATTTAGACAGATAGGAAAGCAAAGATTCAGAGTTTTTTCTCCGACTGGCTTGTTTTTGATGGGCTGTCAAAACGAGATCACCTTGATGTACCTTATAATCTGTAACAGGAATTTGTATTACTTTTCTATCTTATCTTTAGTCTAGTTATGTGCATGTCATTTTTAGATCTACACACAAATATTTACCAATGTTTAATGATAAATAATAAAAATGATAGTAAAAACATTGAATATTTGTAAGATCCATATTTAATTGCAAAACATGATCTAAGTCACAGAACCAAAAAAAAAACTTGACTCGTGCAATTTAAAGATACAAATATTTATCATCCAAATAAAGCTTAGGAGTGTAGTCGTTTGCTTAGGCAATGATAGCTTGGTGATTCTTTAAGACTTAGATTGACAACTGTCATAAAATCATATTCAATTTAATTAGAACCAGTGAAGGGAAATAAAATAATAATAATAAATAAATAAATATCTATACTCACCCTCTGGTGATTTTTATAATCCCCCACGCACTAACAACAACACAATTGTAGTTTAGGGACTACTGAGTTTCGTCCGTTTATTAGGACCTTTTCAACCTGAATCTAACTGAATGATTACGTTGCATGCGATAAACTGTTTATACTCGTGATGAACGAGAGCGAGCACAGTAAACTTGCGCGCGCTGTAAAAAGAAAATTTACAGTATAACTGTTCTAGGGATCTTCATAAAGTTCCATTCTGTTTTGTTATTTATTACTTTATCTTGTTCTTCTCTGCTAATTTTAACAGACTCAGTTATTTGTCTTAACATTGTCTTAACTGATATAATAAGATTCTATGGGACATCCCATGGCACATAGAGAAAGCCCCAAAAGACGAAGCAAACAGACCTGATACAAATATAAAGCTTAGGAATGTACTCGTTTACTTAGGCAATGATAGCTTGGTGATTCTTCAAGACTTAAATTGACAACTGTCATAAAATCATTATGAATATAGCTAACCATATTCAATTTAATTAGAAGCAGTGAAGGGAAATAAGAAATAAAAAGATAAAAAGTAAAAATAAATAAATAATAAATAATAAATAATGATAATAGTAATAATAATAATAATATAATAATAATAATAATAATAGCAATAATGATAATAAGATTCTATGGGACATCCCATGGCAAATAGAGAAAGCCCCTAAAGACGGAGCAAACAGACCTGACATTAGTGTGCATGACAAGAAAAACAAGGAATGGATTTTGGTAGAAGGAACCGTATGCACTCCAGAAACAATCACAGAAAAGACCCAATACAAGCAAAATAAGTACGTGAACCTGAAACTAGGAATAAAGACATTAGACAAGCAACTGTAGTTTTTGACTTCTTAGGCGTTCACTACGAAAATTTAAGTAAAGAACTGAACTTGTCATTTGGACAGCAAGTAGCTAGCAAGGGTGGATCCAGGGTAGTTTACGTGATTTCCGTAAACTACTCAATTTTTTTCAAAGCTACACATTTCTTTCTAAATAATGGCAAAATATGTGTATTAC
This sequence comes from Actinia equina, assembly GCA_011057435.1. NCBI lineage: Eukaryota > Metazoa > Cnidaria > Anthozoa > Actiniaria > Actiniidae > Actinia > Actinia equina. The sequence goes on from WHPX01000837.1 coordinate 78,807, forward strand.
ATTATTCTAGAAACTTCTAGAAACAACTCACTTGGTTGTTTTTCAGTTAATTATTAAAGAAAAGTCAAACGAAAATGAGTAATCTCGTCATTTCTACCGATTTATTACCGATTCCCGCAAAAATTTTCGGGTTTCGGATATCTCCGTCGGTACGCATCGGAATGCTATCGGAAAACGATCGGAAAACAGCCTTTGTCAAATAGAACCTCAGGGGGTGAGCGTGCGTAGTTGTAGAGCTAGGCCGGTGTGATGATCGTAAACTACTCAAAGACTTCTCTGATTGGCTGAAAACCCATTGATTGTTTTGGAAACCACTCAAACCCTTTTCTGATTGGCTATCTACTTTGCAAACTACCTCATAAACTACCAGCAAAACTATAAAAAGCTAGACCTACCCCCGTTGGGTCTCTTTCGTTCTTATGATTAGAGTCATAGACTTTCTGTAGTTTGAACGAAGGAATATTCTACAATGCGTGGCGACCCGATTTGCAGGAGGGAGGACTGTTCTCCTTTCGACATTGGCTTGAATTTTAAAGAAATTGGCTCTTCATTATCACAAGATAAGCTGGGGTTCATTGAGAATGTGTGGAAACCAGGTGAGATTTTTGATTTCCCACTGTCAATAGAAAATAGAAAGCCTCGTAAGTTTGTCTTTGAATGGCTTAGAAGATATCCCTGGCTTGCATACTCTAAATATCTCGATGGAGCATTTTGTTTTCCCTGTGTTTTGTTTGGAGTAGAATCTGGTAGAAATGCTCATAAATTAGACAAGTTGTTGAAGTCCCCACTCACATGTTGGACTTCAGCGGCTTCGAGACTTACAAAACACGCCAGCGGTAAATGTGAGATGCACAATTTTGCTGTAATTGTCATGGATAACTTTTTGAAAACAATGAGGCAGCAAGCGGTCCCAGTAGATCAGCAGTTGAATAATATTATTCAACAGCAAATCGATAGAAATAGGACGGTCCTTAAGTCTTTGTTTGAAACGATAATTTTCTGTGGGCGAAACAACATAGCTCTCCGGGGTCAACGCGATGATGACCCAACAAATGCTAGTCTATCAGGAAACAATGCTGCAGCCCGAAACCCTGAAGAATATTATAGGACAAATTTAACTGTAGTTTTTCTAGACCATATAGTCCAACAACTGAACAACAGATTTCAAGATGATGTGTTTGTTTGCTACAGAGCACTTTCAGTTATTCCATCAATTATGCTGGCCACTGGTATTGTTTGGGAGGATAATGTATTAGCCTTTTGTGAACATTATAGGCAGGATATACCTAATTATGCAGGTTTACAAGCAGAACTTATTCTGTGGGAGAGAATGTGGATGAGGAAAGATGATCTAGGAGAGGAAATCCCTGATAGTTTAGAAGGGACACTTGAGCACATTGACAATGTTGCTTATGCTAATATACATACCATACTTCAAATCCTTATAACTATCCCTATGTCATCTGCTTCTTGTGAAAGGTCCATTTCAACCCTCCGTAATCTTAAGAACTACTTAAGAAATACTATGGCTCAAGACAGAATGAATGGACTGGCACTGATGCATTCCCACAGAGACATGGACTTAGATCTTGAGGAAATAATAGATTTATTTGCTACTTTAAATCCTAGACGAATGAGAATGGAGAATATCTTACAGTAATATTTTATACAAAATTTTTTGGACTACCACTCCAGTGTTCTTAGAGTACTTTTGAGTTATGTTCCATCTGGATTAATAATTATCTGATGTTTAATCCTTAAACTGATGGGGAACAGTACAGGAACAAGGTGGAATTTTTAAAAACTTATTCTTTTCTGAAATCTATAATATTGTTCACTGGGTTTTAATTAAGCTTGAATGGTCTTTACATATTCTCAACTGAACTCAGCAATGAACTCATCTATAGTGGAACACCTCAATCTAAATAAGGTAATGTATTCATTTTGTATAATTTGCTAGTACATGTAAATTCTAGTACACTGATATTGTGACTGTATGTTCTCTATTTTTCATAAAGTATTGGCAATTTGCTGCCATGTCACTTTTCCTTTAATAGCATATATTTTGCATTGTACTTTTACATACTAATACTTTTGATGTCATTTTTTTCACATGATGTCCTTTGATGTGCTAGATTCTTCAACTGAGATAAATCTGTACAAGGATCTTGACTGCAGACAGCATGCTATGCTAGATGTATCCTTTTAGGCAGTTTATAACTAATAGGGGGATGGTGGGTTGGGTATAAATTCAGAGTAAACTACTCATGTCCAAACCCTGGATCCACCCCTGGCTAGCCTAACCATAGAACACTCTCAGAAAGGGATTATTTCACAGAATTGTGAAATTGTTAAACGTTTCGTGTGTTTGTAGTTCTAAGAGAGACTTATTTTAGTTTTGAAGAACTCAAAGTCGATCTTAGCTTCATGTACTATATACTCAATTGATAACTTTTAGTATATTTTAGCTTTTTTTTTCTGTTTTGTATCATACCCAGTTTATTACTAGATTATTGCAAATTTTTTATTTTTATTTATTACTTTTATAATAATGTAAATACTATATAGTATACTTAGTCCACATTGCCTAGGCCAAGCCCGCAATGACGTTGATACGTTTAGTGAGATTTTATCAATAAAGTTCGCCATAATAATAATAATAATGTCGTGAATTACTGTCTGTATCGTTTCTTATTTTATTAATCTCAAAATGCTTACTTATCAATAATGATCAATAATGATAATAATCATAATGATAATGATATAATAATAAATAACTTTATTGACAATAATAATTAACTAATAATTCATTAGAAGATAATATAGGTAAGTTGTAGTGCTTGGGAACGAGGTTATTCCGGGCGAAAGCCCTTGGAATTAAATTCGGAAAAATTAATTTCCGACCTCGCTGGGATCCCAGCGAGGTCGGAAATTAATTTTTCCGAATTTAATTCCAAGGGCTTTCGCCCGGAATAATCTCGTTCCCAAGCACTACAACTTACCTATATTATCTTCTACTATTTCATTAGTGCCACGCGGTCCACATACTCTCTTCTTTGCATAATAATTCATTATAATATGAGACGTGATAAGAATATTGCTATAATTATAAAACAAAAAAGGAGAGATTATGAATATAAAATACCAAATCTATATAATATTTACTTATTTATCTATGAAAACATATTTGTAAAATAAATTAATAGCTCAAAACACGAGTCCAGCTCTTCACACTGTTATAATACTATATTAAAACTATACATTTATTATTAAAATCTAAATATTTCTAAATTTCCGCTACATTGGCGTTAAGATTAAAGTCATTCAAGAATTCATTGTCCTTAAAAAAAGGGGTTCTTGTCCCCCTGACACACATGTGTACTGACTTAATTATTTCAAAAGATAATCGAGTTCTAATCCATGTTATAGTACTTGCATATGTGTCCCCTGTCTTCTTGGTTCATTTCTCAGTAAGGTGCTTTAGAAAAATCTGGCATTCTGCCCCCATCCCTCCATTTGTACCAAAAACTAAGGGCGTAAAAGTTCCCAATTGTTCGCCATCCAATGGGATAAGCTGTGGCTCCTTTTGAACGTTGTTGCAAACCTTGTTTAAAAGTATGGCAAGTAGATCACGGACATTGTCATGCCTTTGTGCAACAAATCCTCCCTTTTTACAAGATATAATAATAATAATAATAATAATAATAATAATAATAATAATGATAATAATAATAATAATGATAATAATAATAATTGAATAATAATAATAACAACAATAATAATAATTGAATAATAATAATAATAATAATAATAATGATAATAATAATAATAATGATAATAATAATAATAAGCTCCAGAAAACAGTGCCAATAAACCCGACATAGTTGTAGAAGATAAAGAAACTAATGCTTGGACACTATTTGAAGGCACAGTTTGTCAAGTTGGTAAGATTGCGGAGAGAACTGTTGAAAAACAAGAAAAATACACGGAACTACGTGCAGGCATCAAAAGAGAGTGCAAAAGCTCAAGTGTAAATCAGATTAACATAGTGTTTGACTTTCTCGCAGGACATCACGAACAGCTAAGAAAAGACCTAAGAACAATTACAAATACAGACAGGGAAGTGAACTTTCTTATAGAACGATGTCAGAAATGGATTTTAAGCCAGAACGTTAATATAGTCAAGAAGTTCTATGAATATGCATAAGCTGAAGAAAGGATTGAAAAAAATGATGAACTTAACCAGCCTAGTCTTAGTCCGCTGGTCAATGTAAACATGACATATACAGACAAATAAAACTTGCCATAATAATGATAATAATAATAATAATAATAATAATAATAATAATAAAAATAATAATAATAATAGAAAATCTTGTAAAGCGCTCATACAAGTCTGTTCTTAGCTCTAAGTTAAATTACAAAGCAAAATCTATTTCAAATAAATGAGTTTTAAGATTAGTTTTAAACTGGAGATAAATTAGAAATATCTCTAAGTGAATAAGTGAACACGGTAAAGAGTTCCAAAGTTGAGGAGCAGCGACACAGAAAGAACGTAGACCAAATAATTTGACATTGGAAGACTTGGAAGACAGAAGCAAATGAGACGATGAACGAAGTTTTCTTGAAGGTTTGTGTAGAGTGATGAGTTCTTGTATGTATACAGGGTGAAAGATCATGGAGTGCTTTAAATGTTAATAAAATTATTTTCATCATAATACGATGAGCAACAACCCTGACCCTGTTCCAGAGTAAAATCGTTTTACGCAAAAGGTTTGTTTGCGGTTTAACATTGATAAACTTTGAAGTTCGTGCAAGAATTGCATCAAGCACTTTGAAATCCAGGCTACAAAGGCAGCGGAAAAGAAGACGAGAGAAAACGCTAATTCCGTTGTCGATATGTTGGACAAATGAATTCAAAAAAGAACTTTGGAGGTTTGACAGTCAAGCAGCTCAAACTTTATTTTGAACGGGAGATAACGCACTAGAAGCCGCAAACTACATACCATCATGTACATCAGTGGTACGTCCATAATCATATTCCTTACGCATTTCTTTTAACAATATACTGTATATATTGATCCTCAATATTCATGTATTTCCTTTTGTTGTTATTAATCCATTTTTTTTATTCACTTCAGATATAAACTATTCTTTTCTTATAATAGTAGCCACATATGCCCCAGAAGCGCCTATTTTCAGTGTATGTGCTAAACTTGCAAACACTTAAAAAACAAGGTTCAAGGATCAAAGTGTTGGCTGGTAGCCAGACATAGTAAAGAGGTGTATTTATAGGCAACAGTGAGGCAAAACTCAATAGCGACCGGGTTATAATGTCCTTGGTTATCGACCAAATGTTACTCACATCCCTCCCGGTAGTCTCTTATAGCACGTGGGTGGGGTTAAGTCCTTAAAGTGCATATAACCCCTAAGAATAAACCATTTTAAAAAATATAAATAAAAAGGAATTATTGAAGATTACGTCTTGATCATGTTTGACTAAAAAAAAAAATATTATTTCTGTTGTTCTTGGCCTTAAATTTGTCCCAAAGCGATGTTTTCTGTGTATTTGCGAGTAGTTGTTTTTTGGAATTAACTCGGATCCCTGTGGCTTGCACACGGACGTACGGACGTATGTAAGTACCGCGCGGATGCTCCGCTAAAATGAAAATCCTCAAAAATATCCATCCTGAAGTCCAAGTCCAAGTTCCATCGATTTTAGTCTGAGTTTTAGCCTACGTAATGGTACCTACGTAGTTGTGGTCTTTCTTTGTAAACAAAGTTACAAGCGAAGTTTTAGTGGCGAGTGGTTGAACTTCTGCCAAATCTAAATCCTTCATTTAAAACGGTAAGGAACGGGAATATTGCTTGGAACTTCCTTCAGAATTGCTTTACTCTTCATTATTTATTATGTCTATCCGTATATTTCTTTAAAATCAAAGTACACCTAAAATAAAATTCTTATTCAACGAGACAGCTAGAAGTTGAATTCAAGGTCAGAATATTCGTTTACTGAAATTATACGTCGTTATCATCTTAAAAGCAAAATGAAAGCCGTGCATGGATAAACTTCTATGTACCCTTTATTTACTTTATATAATAATTTTAACGTCGAAGGCATGCATCTTATTTTGGTGTAGTTTAGCTTGGAAATGAAGTGCGTAGTATTTCTATAACACATTTTAAAAGATAGTGACAGAGCGACTAATGTACAATGAAAACTATAATGGATATAAAAGTTATGAGAAAATCACTAAAATCATAAAAGTATCCAAATTCCAAGAGTCCTTCAACTGCCATTCCGGATCTTAGCATAGGTATTCATTTGGTAGACGGCATTCTTCAAGCGCGTTCCCTAAAAAAGATCGAATTACGTTTTGTTTAGTTCATGGAGGAAGAAAAGTCTCTAAAGCTTCATATTAACGGTAAGACTTATACTTGTTCAGGATTCCTCTCAGAGTTGCTTGAATCTTTATAATTTCTTTTGTTAATCGATATTTTGAAATTTATGGGCATTTTGTAAACGAAAATTCTCGTGAACGAGTGAGCTAGAAGTTGAATAATACGGGATGGATCTGAAGCGAAGGTCAAAATACAACGCGTTTCAGACATTTACATATACATTTTCCATCGTTGTATTGCTCTTAACTAGTTGTAACCTCAGTTTATGAAATGAATTAGGCGACAGGCAGTGGAACAACCATTTGCGTAATTTGTTTCCTGTTTCCTGTGGTAATATTTAATACTAGTTGTTTGTTGATACTGTATTTTAACGGAATCATAGTCAAGTATAGTCTGGCACCTTTGACGCTTTGATTTAATATTTTTAATAGCTAGAATATAGGTACGGATATAGACACTGTCCTTATTGAGTATGAATCAAATTGTGACTTTCTTTCTAACGTTATGGATTTTTCGATATGAAGCTAAATGACCCCATTTGTTGTCAAAAGCGATAGAAAATATCGATGAAAGGGGCATTCAAAAAATCGTCGAACGATTTTTTCCTAAATGAAGCAAGTCACTAAAAGATGTATCTCTTACAAATATTCTCCTTTAATTTCATATGCATTGAAGGGTTTTAAGGCAGTCAAATAAAAATAAGTACGCTCACAACTATTTTCGCTCACGGCTGCTTGTTGATTATTCACGCTTCACTTCCGTGTTATTCCTTGTCGTGTGCTGTCTCGTACTGTTAGTTGTGAGCGTACTTATTTTTATTTGACTGCCTTAAAACCCTTCAATGCATATTATGCAGATCGAGTCATTCAAGACGAAGTTGTAGCCGTTTCAATGCGGCTAGGTGTGCCAGACTAAAACTACCCTACCCAGAGCCTCTATAATAGTAGTCTTTTTTTGCGGATACGAAAATGCTCGCGTCCACACACAACGTATTCGAATCGTTTTCGAATTTTTTTCACTCTCCACACGTATCCGGAACAGTTTCTTGATCCGCCCTGATGCATGCTAGTGACTAGTCCCTTTGACGGATAGTTTTTCTTATTGAGCATACGCAAATCGTGTTTACGTCATCGTATTCGAAAATTTGCGGATACGACCGTCCACACGTATCCGTATTCGGAGCGTATTCGAAAATTTCCACTCTGGAGACCGTTTTCGATAATTTCCGGATACAGATACAAAAATTTCCGAACACGTGTGGACGCAACCCGTATCCGCAAAAAAAATTTATTATGCTTTTTGTATTTTATGAGGGTGACACTTAATAAACATTTGGCCTTCACTCTATCATCGAATTTATTTAGAAACTGTTTTTTTTTACAGAAAACTGGAGAAAAACCCTCAAAACACGTGGGAAAATAATCTTGAAACCTTACTTGTTATTTTTATTTTGTTATTTATTGTTAAATATACCCATATTGAATATGAATAAATAAATATGAATTACAAATGGGAATAACGAATGAATAGGATGGTTTCAATGTATTTTTAGGATATAGAAATATTAAAAGCTTGGCTGGGCTGGGCTGGGCTGGGCTGGGCTGGGCTGGGCTGGGCTGGGCTGGGCTGGGCTGGGCTGGGCTGGGCTGGGCTGGGCTGGGCTGGGCTGGGCTGGGCTGGGCTGGGCTGGGCTGGGCTGGGCTGGCTGGGCTGGGCTGGGCTGGGCTGGGCTGGGCTGGGCTGGGCTGGGCTGGGCTGGGCTGGGCTGGGCTGGGCTGGGCTGGGCTGGGCTGGGCTGGGCTGGGCTGGGCTGGGCTGGGCTGGGCTGGGCTGGGTTTTGTTTTGTTTTGTTTTGTTTTGTTTTGAAAGATGAAGGAGTCTTGCTCTGAGATATGTTTGTTTGTATGAATTTTTGGTGAAGAATTCCAGAATTTAGGGCCCTGGAAAACTACAGTAAACTGCTTGATATTAGTATGACAGTGATGAGGTCTAAGAATTTTTTAATTGTCTAGTTGAATAAGAATGTATTCTACTCACAATTTTGAGTCCAGGAATCAAACCCAGTTCGCATTGGTGAGAGACGAGCGCACTCACTGCTACAGCATCCCTGCTTCCCCTGTAAAATTTTAAATTTTTGACATCTTTTATTTTTTAAGTTTAGAATTGATCAACTGATCAGCACGATGGACCAAAAACAAGAAACCCCAGGTGATCAGCCTCCAGAAACCCAGACACAACCACCCATGAATTACCAAACCCAGGCTCCAATAGCCTTAACAGGACAATCTCTTGCTTGGCAACAGCAACCAGGTCACCCAATCCAGGCACAGCCAGGTTACTCAGCACAGCAGCAGCCGGGTTACCCAGTACAACAGCAACAAGTTTACCCAATGCAGGCACAGCCAGGTTACCCAGCGCAGCAGCCTGGGTATTCAGTACAACAGCAACCAGGTTATCAAGGACAAGCTGTGATCACTATGGCTGTAAGTGGGTTTGGCAATCCCAAAATTGTGTATTATTATTATCAACATCATCATCACCACCATCATTATATTATTATCATTATTATAATCATCACCATCATCATCATCATCATCACCATCATCACCATCATCATCAACATCAACATCAACATCATCACCATCACCATCATCATCATCATCATCACCATCGGCATTAACATTATTATTATTATTATTATTATTATTATTATTATTACTATTATTACTATTATTACTGAATTATTTTTTACAGTCAAACAAGCTCAAGCGTTGACCCCTAGATTCGATTAATGAAATCATTAGTCAATTATTCCTTTTATACGTACGAACCGGAATAATGCAATATTGCAATATTCAAATGAAAATTCAGTTCATTATTCGACTCGTGATGAAGAAGGTAAATCATATAAATTACAGATACCTTCCAGCAGAAGTCGCTCTCTTATTTCATAAGCATACACACTAGGTTTTGTAATTTCCATGTCTCAATTACTTGGAGGATATCATCAGTAATTTTGTAGGGAACGCTCCTGCCTTGAGCGAAATTAACACAGTTCCAGGTCGTCGATAATGTTGAAGTATTTTCTGGACTCCCCAAATAGAAATTTTCAGTTGTCGCGAAATTGCTTTATTGGACAATCCGCTATTGCTGAGATGAACAATTTCCTGTCGAATAATATCAGATAAAGGCCTTCCCGGCACATAAACACGGCCAAGACTATTTCTGGCCGCCATGTTTTCTTGGCCTTCCTGTGTTAGCATTGATTAACCAATCAAAATGTCGTATATTGAATTTAAAGTTGATTGGAATTTTCATATCTTCGTTTTCAACGTTGTAAATTTCAACGAATAATGAAATCAAAATTCGAATATTCAAATCATTAATCGACTCTAGGGGTCAACGCGTGAACTTGTTTGACTGTAAATCAGTTTTTTCTCAACTTGAGTTGGTTTATATAAAGGCAGCATTATTAATTGCATAACAATAAAGATGGTTGCGCGTAAGGGGTTCATTCGGAGTAACGAAAAAGTCTTCTTTCATTTTCAGCCTCCAATCCAGATTAGCAGTAACATGGCTACTGCTGTCACCGCTACCCTCTGTTGCTGTCCTATTTGTGGTATTATTGGAATCATTTATGCTTCTAAGGTAAGCAGAATATATGACAGCAAGAGAATATGAACTAAGAGAAGGAATCCCCCCTATATAGCCTTGTAACCATCATGTGCACAGTTTGATGCTATTTTTAGCTTTGAGATATTTTGAGCGAAGGACCTGATTGGTTGATTTCTTGAGGCCGGGTAGGCGGCTTCTAGTCTTGCTGTAAACAAAAGCCTGTGTTATTTTTGTCGCTTTTCGTGTCCTAAAACGAGGCATTAAAGGAAGCATGATTATCGCCCGGGCATGGTAACGTGTTAAAAATAGCATCAATGATTCTAAAAATAGCATCAAAGTGTGCACATGATGGGGCACGGGGATTAGGTCTTCTCTTAGTTCATTTTCTCTTGATGACAGTTATATCCAGAGTAATAGCAGGAAAGTAAAACTTAATATGTCAATATCTATGCTACAATCGGATTAAAATATGTACTATTTAACAATGAAATAAAACCAAGGAAGAAAAGCTAACACTTAAGTATTGGTATAGATCAGCTGATAAGAATAAATCTCATGAATCTTATTACCAGCCTACAATGACAGGCAAACACTGCCCGTCATGTTCTTTCAGCAAGAGAGTATAGTAATGCTTGCTATTGCTATCAATCATGCAGCTAGGTGAATCTCAATATCAGTCTGCAATGACAGGCAAACACTGCCCGTCATGTGCTATCAACCAGAGAGTATTGTAATGCTTGCTATATCAATCAGCTAGTTGAATCTCAATATCAAACTACAACTGGTGCAGGCAAACACTGCCTATCATGTGCTATCAACCAGAGAGTGTTCTATTGCTTGGTATCAAATCACTAGCCTACAATGATACTACAGGCAAACCCTAGCTACTTTACTCCTCATGCTCAATCATCCACTCATGACACCAAAAGCGACCTCTATTGATAACAAACCATTTCACTGTTCCCAGGTTAACTCGGCCCTTTTACGTGGAGATGTTTCTCAAGCACGAAACTATTCCAACAATGCCAAAAGATGGAGCATTGCATCTATCGTTGGTGGCGTCATCTGGGTAGTCGGTGTCATTGTGTACTATATAATATTTTGGTTTGTTCTTAAACCTAAATATAACTAATATTAGTCTCCTTTAAGGCCATCTCTAATAGAGGACTGCAAAAGACTGATAGAGGATTTAGAAAGAGGACTGGGAGTAGCTCACCCCAGTCTTCTCTATTTTCTTACTGTGCTAGAGGAATATTGATTAAAGTTAGAGTTAGCTAAGTTCTTGTACCCAGACCCTTCTAATCAAAAATCCGAAGGTAGCACACAAACCTCAAGATAAAGATTCAAGGTCGACAGATATGTGAATATACAATAACAAAGCTTGATCTAAATTTTAGTTTAAAAAAACAGATAGATATCGGCCATAAGCATCAAAAACAAAGATTGCACAGGATACGGAAAATCTTTTACGGAAAAAAATATCAAAGCTTTCGTTCGTTTTTGAAGGTCTTAGGAACTGTTAACTAAATGATCATAGTAATTTCGGCACTCAACGCGATAATGCAGGAGCAAATATCCAAATAGGTTGCTCAGTATCAATAGACGTCACTTCCAGTAATAGCTCTTTTTTGATGGCTTGTAGAATCCTTGAGGTTGTTTTGATCTCTTGTTTTCTGGTTTGATGTCGTGGAAATAGTCAAATACAATAGTTTGAGGACTTATTTTGACATGTTTTGACTTAGCATCCGCTAGTTGCCCCCCAGTCAACTCCAAAAAAGTCACGTGATTGATAGTAAGAAATTGGCAACAAGAAGGAAAAAAAAAAAAAAAAAAAAAAAAAAAAAGAATTCCATGTGCTAAGAGCTTTACATTGTGAATCCACTCTCAACATATATTATTCTTATTATCATATTAGTCTATATTATTTGTAATCTAGCAAATTTCGTGTGAATAAACTTGATAGTTTGTTGTTGTTGTTGTCGTTATCGTTGTTTTTAAACATATTTTTCATTGGAAAAAATTGCCCATACATTTGGAATATTTGCTCTTTTCGGTCTTTTTTCTCTCTTTCCAAAGCAAAAGGTTATTCTTAAAAGTAAAGTTATATAACACAAGTAAACTGCGTGACAAAACATCCTAAATGAACCGTAAATCTTCTGTTTTTTTGTTTGTTTGTTTTGTTTTGTTTTGTTTTTTTTGTTTTGTTTTTTTTGTTTTTTTATTTTGCTAACTACTAGTTAGCGTGCTTTCGAGGCTCCGAAACCTAAGAAACCATAAGAGGTGAATGTATAGCCAACAGTTAGTATGAGCTTATAAAATCAGCAAAGATACGGCTCTAAATTTTAACAATGATTCCTATGAATTATATACCAAAATGTTCAGGAAAGCCCGGGGTTTTCAAACCCCCTTCTGTTTTTTTTTTGACAGGTTCTGTTTTTTTTTCAAGGAGAGACGATTTTCTAACTTGACCCCGGTTATGTCATGCACTTTCTCTTGTAAAATACAACCAACAGCGTACATTCAACTCAAAAAGTACGGTGGTTTTTTTCAATAGAATTTAATCTAAAACCATATAATACAGTCCGTGAATAGTTGAATTAACTGAATCCACTTCTGTTTTTTGCCTAGATAGTCATTATTTTGAGAAAATATCCCAAAACCGTGTTTTTGAGACATAATTTGTATGGGCTCACATGAGGGGGCGTGTACTTGAAATCGTAGCTCCGACCAAATGTTAACAGATTTTTTCTAATGTTACAATTAACTCAGCCCAACACGATATAGTTTGAATCAATGAACAAAAAATAATCAATGGGAATTAACAGTGGAGTCCCAGTCCGCAGAGTTGCTCTTCTTCCATTGCAATTAAGAAGTTGATATTTACGAAGGGAGCAGAACCGAAAAACCCTCGAAGTTCTGGCGGGAACCAAGAAGAACCAAGAAGTTCTGTCTGTCTGTCTGTCTGTCTGTCTGTCTGTCTGTCTGTCTGTCTGTCTGTCTGTCTGTCTGTCTGTCTGTCTGTCTGTCTGTCTGTCTGTCTGTCTGTCTGTCTGTCTGTCTGTCTGTCTGTCTGTCTGTCTGTCTGTCTGTCTGTCTGTCTGTCTGTCTGTCTGTCTGTCTGTCTGTCTGTCTGTCTGTCTGTCTGTCTGTCTGTCTGTCTGTCTGTCTGTCTGTCTGTCTGTTCTGTCTGTCTGTCTGTCTGTCTGTTCTGTCTGTCTGTCTGTCTGTCTGTCTGTCTGTCTGTCTGTCTGCTATTTTTGGGACGCGAACCAGTGTCGCATTGGTGAGTGGCGAGGGCTTTCACTAATTTTGAAGGAAACATATTTTTCTTTCAATTTAATTCGCCGTCACTCGGTTAGCTTTGTGGGCAAGAGCGTCGGTCAATGTGCAGGAGGTCGTGGCTCAAGTCCCGGCCGGACCAACACTCAAGGTCTTAGTTACTCTCAGGGACAATAATTACTGAGGAGAAGGGGCAGCTGCATTTGCATCCTTCAAGTCTTCAAGTCTTCTTGTATAAGGACGTAAAATAGTATGCTCTTTCTCCTAACAAGCAAATCATGATTCGAAGTTGCACGCCTGCCTATATTCATTTATTTATCAGCTTATTTATAAGGGCAGGAACACCAACAAGAGCTTTACTTTGGTAACTACAGTGGGCCCTGTATTGTTTAGCACGGGCATCGAAGATAGTCGTCAACAGCGTCTTCAGTAGATCTCTTACGTCCGTCTTACATACAGGGTCATATAGAGAAGACACAAGGGACCTTTGGTTTTAAGTCCTTGTCCGAGAAGACTTGAAGGTCTAACCATTTTCAGGTGTAATTACAAAGGTAGCAGTTATTTCAGTTATTTTAAGACCCTGAGTGCTGGTTCGGCCGATGCTTGAACCCGCCACAACCTCCTGCAGAACAGACCGACGCTCTCAACAACTGAGCTCATTGGGTGGCGGTTTAACATACAGCGTCTTAATATGAAGCCCATAAAGTCCTCCACTGGACATAAAATTCTAAGCGCATTGGGACAATTTTTTTTTTCTGGTGGTCTATGCTGTTTTATTTATCAATTAATTATTATTATTATTATTATTATTATTTTTTTGATGCTGAGGTACGAGCGTTAATAAAACTTCACTATCATAAAATACAGCTAATGTCCTCGTACATGATTCAGAGGGGAAATGGATGTTTTGAATTGGACGTTTTCATGAGCGTCATAATTTTCCTTTAATGGTTTTAATTTAGGACATTTTTGAAAAGTGTAATAAAGGGTGGCGTAGGCGTTCCCGGACTTAACGTAAAAGCTCGACTTTCGTTTAAAGACTATATATTTTCTTTTAATGTCTCATTGAAAGAACCGCTTTGAAAATAGATTATTAGTTTTAAATGTTAAAATGCATATGACCTGAAAAGCAATTAATGTTAAAAAAGTGTAGGTTATTGGTATTGATAAGAATATCATGCTTAAATTTGTTTCAAAAACGTATTTCTCTAGAAATTCAAGAAAATTTAGCACAAGTTGTGACCTCATTTTGTTTACAAGTATCCATATTTAGTTGGAAATGCACGAAATATGTTTGAATGTAGAATATTAATTTCAGATAGTACGATTTTCAGTTTCCCAACATTTGAAGAGTACTACGTAAGCTATCAAATGGAGCTGAATAGAATATGCCCTTTGTTGTTATTTCATACGAATTACAATTTATATTTAGTGCATTACTACCGAATCTAGAGTACGTGTCAACAAAATGACGTCACAAATTAGGCTTAATTTTCTCACATATCTCAAGAAATAAGCTTTTGCAACAAATTTCATTACGATATATTTATTATTATTAACAAACTATACATTTTTAACGATGAAATGTTTTCGTGTCATATACACTTTAAAAAAACAATCAGATCATTTCATGACGGTCCTATAAGAAAGTGATATGAAAGCTGGGTCATCATAGAGGAAATGTATTAAAAGAATGCACACACACTTTCATTTTATCTAAAGTAAAGAAATGAAAATCATCTGGCTAAACTCAATTAGACTGTGTCCAGAATACATGAAAACGCATATTTCTTTTGTTGTTAATAAAATGCCTTAATGTACTGAAAGGCGGGGGGAAAGCTGTAAAAAAGCTGTAAAATGAATTCAATTATCTAAAAAAATCTTTTTTTGATTTTCCGGTAAGCCGGTCCCATTTGGAAATATAAATTTCGTAATATGAATTCGTCTGGTTCAATCGTTCTTAAATTACTGTACTCGTGAAGTGCTACTGAATGTGACCTGTCGATTCGCTGAAGATAGAGTTATAGAGCAATAGTACTCTTGTTCCCAAAACTACTGTTCTGACTGAGTTCATGCACTTGTAAAATAGTCAAGTATAACTATGAATGCAAGTAAGATGAACTTTTCTATGGTCAATTTAACAGCATCACCAAAATATCTTTTTTCGCCGGTTGACGTTCGCGTAAGAACGTTTATGCTGATAATCGTGGTCATCTTGAGTTTCTATGGCGTTTTGGGGAGTGCTATGATCCTGTTTTTCATGACAAAAATCGCAAAGAAAAGACGCCAACAGATCAAGAAAGCTTTCAGTCGAAATCTGACCTTCGTTTTTGTGCAAAGCCTTGCTTGGTCATACCTATTGAGCTGTGTCATCGGGTTGCCAATCACCTTCATAAATACTTATCAAGTTTTGTCGGTAAACGAATGGCTCTGTAAAACAAGCACTTTTTTGACTCTATTTGTCCGACGGGCTACCTTAAGTAACCTATTGCTGATTGGACTAGAAAGATACTTCGCGATATTTCGTCCGTTTGTTGTCCCAACAGATCGTGTAGTCAAGAGACTTGTTATAGGGACATGGATTGCTGCTGGTTTACTAGCACTCATACCAGCATCAGTTTTCAAAGTTCAAATCGTATATATCAGGAACAATAGATACACACTGACATGTTCTTTTGATTCCAACCACGCTCCTTCAAGAATAATATCTATCATGTCAGCAATCGTCGGTAACTTTCTGCCTAACATCATATACTTTTGTTTACTAACGTTCGCATTATCCAACGACTCCGAGGAGTGAGGCCACAGCCGAATAGATTTGCCAACTCCTGGCAATCAAATGGTACAAGAACTTTCGTTGTTTTGGAATTCATTTCTTTCCTTGCATTCATAGGAGCCTTTGTTTCGCAGATTTCTAACCTCGCAGGGGCTAGCAACAGTGAACTTGTTGTGATCACACTTGCAACATGTCTAGTTGCTTCTCTTAGCGTAAACATTATCCTCTATCGTTTCCCTGATCTGCAGAGGTCGTTGAAACATTTCATATTTAAAAGCATTTGCTTCAAAAGAATAATTAGTCCGGCTTCGAATCTCGCAGTTAGATTTAACACAAACAATCAACGGGCTCAAGTGATGGATGATTAAGAGATGAAAACAACCAAGCTGTGCGGCGAAAAAGACCAGAAGTTGACAAATCACGGCCCATGTTGAAGATAAAGGGCAATTTGGGCAACACTAGGGGATTGTGCAATAATTCGCACATTAATTTGACCTCTCAGAATAGTCAAGGCAGAGGAGAAAATGCGTCAATTTGTAAATCTTCATAACAGAAAAACAAAACAGTTGAGTCGCTACAAAATATTGGAATTCTTTGAGTGAAAATTTAAAGAACTCCAATAAGAAAAATTTCAAGAAAAAACTTTTTAATGAGATAATTTTCTCTTTTAAACAAGATACTCTAGTATAATTCTTTTACTTGCATTCTATTTATGAGCTCTCTTAATCTTATATTTTGTTTTTCACTCTTTTTCTCGCCCCTTTTTGTATTTTACTATTACTTTTTCAGTGCCTGACCTAAAAATGTAAATTTTCAAATTTTCAGCTAATTGCTTCAATCAGTTTATCTGTCGCAATTAGCTTGTGCTTTTAACTAGGTAAATGTCTTTTACTTTATGTATTATTGTTAATTATGGCACTAAATATAAAGTTGAGTTGTGTTGAGTCGCTAGATGATCCATTTGACGGTTTCCCTTCAGATGAATTGAGGGAGATGTCTTTGAAGGAAATCGAAGGACAATGTTTTATGCTGAAAAGGAATATACTCACTGGACAGTGGCCGGCGAAATTTTTAAAAGTATATTTTAGGATGGAGGAAATCGGTATCCTTACGTAAACGCCAAGAGAAAGAAAACACGGATTTCATTTTATTTATTTTTTATTTATTCTTTATGTTCTTTACAAAACCATTCCATTTAGGTGATTACAAACATAAATATCGAGATATACATTAAAAGAAAAAAAAAAAAAAAAAAAAAAAGAAAGAAAGGTTTAAACTTAGAAATGGTATGCTCAGGAGATCATAAGCTCCTCCTCTAGATTCTTGCCTTTTGGGCCCGGTTCAGACGTCGATCTTTAATTTTCCGTGTCGAATTTAATTGGAATTGAAGTCGACTCAAATTCATTAAAATTCGACGTCCGTTTCAAACGTCGATTTTAATGTTTCCTGTCGCAATTGACAAAAACCCAAAAAAACCAAAAAACCAAAACCAAAAACCGCTGAAATCTTGAGCCTTTTTAATTTATGCATTAAATTCGAATCGACAAAATATCGACGTTTGGTTCAACGCCGATCTTTTGCCGTTTCGCGCGACTCGAGCAGTCGACTTTAATTCTTTGCCGACCTTAATTAAATCTGTCGATCTAGCTCAATTGATTCAAACGTCGCTCTTCTCATGCACTAAATGTAAGTAATTAGATCGACGTCTGAACCGGGCCTTGTTCACACGGGCCTGTACTAGTGTTTTTACTATTTGGCTCTTTTTGCTCCTTGGGCTTCCTGACGAGGACAACGTACAGTCAATTCAAAAAACGTTGTCGTCGACCGGCTCAAGCCTACACGACTGGACCGAAAGGGATATGGGTAAAAATCACTGAAGCGGTTGAATATTCGTTCTGAATTAATTGTTCCCGCTAGTAATAAAGATAATATTGGCGAGAAACAATCCATCAAATGCATGTCTTTGGGTTTAGGGAAAGAAAAACAAAGTACTTATGATTCAGTTTACAATTTTGAAAAAAAGAAGGCATTAAAAAAAGTCTCCTTCAACACTTCCCGCTCGCCTACGAAGGTTCGTGCTGTAAACAAGGCATAACTAGTCAGATAAAATCATGGAGTCAACTCGGCTTCAGTGATTGCTACCCAGAGTTCCTTTCGGTCCAGTCGCGTAGGCTTGAGTTGGTCGACGACAACATTTTTTGAATTGACTGTATAAAGCTTCTCCAGGAAGCTCTGCGATAAAATTTAACACAGGGATCCCAACAGAGAATATATGGGATAGCCTGCGGAGCTAAGTTTTTACCTCAAAGTGTTAGATATAATACAAATCAGGTAACCTCGGGGAACGCGCGCAAAGGATTATTGTTTTTGATCAGACGGTCTCAGTTTTAGCTGTTCATTGGCAAACAAAGAGGTACCTATCATTTCATTTAAAAAATTCAAAACACCACGCACCATTTGACCCATAGATGTTCGATAAAAGTATAGGAAGAATCTCAAATGCATTGCTAGTCCATAACGTGGCTAATTTTGAGGTCGCTCTCCCCTTAGGAATGCAAGCGCAGTTTGAACTCGTTCCTCTAAATGAGAACAAGAAAACTTTTTGGGGTCTTTCTTGGTGTTGCAAGATGTATTCTGAGTTAGGGTTATTGTGTTGCAGGGTAGTATTGTTTAGCTCCAAACTCATTGTTCTCGGCTATTGCTTTATTGTCTTCATGGCTTTGCAACATCAAGAAGGAGCCCAGATAATAATACTATAATAAATTCATATAGAGAAAAATATATATGGAATAAAAGGAAAAGATTATGTAATGTAAAAAGAAAAGAAAAATAAAGTTATTAAAAAAAAAAGGAGTGAGTTGTTTTGGCAGAATCAACGTTTTTAAACGATTGATTATTATATTGATTACAGCATTAAACGATTACAGGATTAAGGAGGCTCAGGGTAGTTTTGGTCTGGCACACCTAGCCGCATTGAAACGGCTACAACTTCGTCTTGAATAACTCGATCTGCAAGCGCTTTTCACACAATGTCAGGAAAGGATTAAAGGTTTCAAAAATGATAAATTAGTTTAAAGCGGCCTTTTCATTATGACGTAACGATGACATCATAGAAATCGTTTACCGCTTGTTTTCGATACTAACAGCACACGACAAGGAATAACACGGAAGTCAAGCGTGAATAATCAACAAGCAGCCGTGGGCGAAAGTAGTTATGAGCGTACTTATTTTTATTTGACTGCCTTAAAACCCTTCAATGCATATGAAATTAAAGGAAAATATTTGTAAAATATACATCTTTTAGTGACTTCATTTAGAAAAAAATCGTTCGACGATTTTTTGAATGCCGCTTTCAACGATATTTTCTATCGCGTTTGAAAACAAATGGGGTCATTTAGCTTCATATCAAAAAATCCATAACGTTAGAAAGAAAGTCACAATTTGATTCATACTCAATAAGGACAGTGTCTATATCCCTACCTATATTCTAGCTACTAAAAATATTGAATTCACTAAATTAAAGTCCCGATTTTGAGGGTATAAAGTTGACACGCTGGAAATAATAGTAAAAGTCCATGGAAATATTCACCGCGTAATATTTGGAAAACGCTCTCATACATTTTTTTCATATTGCAATATGTTAGGTGCCTTGATGAATACTATCGACTGGTGCAAGTCGCTTTGAAAGTTTAGGTCTAGTTTTCGAGAAAATAAGCGGTAAATGATTTCTATGATGTCACCATTACGTCATAATGAAAAGGCCGCTTTAAACTAATTTATCATTTTTGAAACCTTTAATCCTTTCCTGACATTGTGTGAAAATGGCTTGCAGATCGAGTTCTTCAAGACGAAGTTGTAGCCGTTTCAATGCAGCTAGGTGTGCCAGACTAAAACTACCCAGAGCCTCCTTAATATCGTTAAAATCTCTCTAAACCCGGTATTTTTAAATTATCATTATTTTAGTTCTTCATTAACGGTCGTTGAAATGCTAGACGGCGTAGGAGACATTGAACTTCGTGCGTCGTATTCTACAATGATAATGACAGTAAACACGATTTTCTCATCTCTGTTCTTAGCAGGCCATTCGCATCACCAGTAGGCTCCTCCGCAGCCTTCCTAGTGTCGTCACGCAACGCTCCCTCCCCACCAATAAGGAGAGAGCGTTGATGATTTATGATGATCTTTGATTTATATAAGGCTATATATATGTGGGCTATCAAAGTTGCTTGACATTGAGTTATGAATTCCAAATTGCTTATGCAACTTACAAATATGAGAGGTCGTTGGTATGAGGTGTAGGCACTGAGGGTGTTCGTTGCCAGGGTTTCTTTACATCCTCAGGGGTTTTTTTTTTACGTCCCTCCGATATTGGTTAAAGCAAATTTATATCTATATGAATTAAAGTTAATGCCTCAACCATTAGCCCCATAGCTTGACCTTGCAATTCAAGGACGAATGAATGCAATTGTAATTAGTATCAAACAAAACAGCTTCGTTACACCACAGGGAACCCGGCTATATTTTGATTGTTTCTTTTAGAAAAGTAACTTTGCTCTTCATGAGTTTCATGTGGTTTTGTAGTTGCCTTTTATCGCGGTTTACATTACATAAAATGTTATCACATCCGCGCTGTAAATTGATAGGCGATTAAATTCAATTATAAAATAATTGGGATACTACTCGCGCTATGATTGGTCGAAAACCATGTTTGATGAGAGTATCAAAACACGCTATCGTGAATCCGCTACGCGTCGTGGTTTTCTACGCTCCTCTCGTGTTCTCTCAACATTCCGCGTGTTTTGATCAAAAACTGTTGGAAAACTGTTTTTGATCTGTTAAATCAATAATCTACACCACAGGCTACCCATAAGAAGCAAAACAACAATGGTCATTGATTTGAATTTAATCCCCTATCAATTTACAGCGCGGATCTGATTACAGCACAGGCAGAGCAGCGATTATAAACCACAGGACACACATGAAGAGAAAAGTTAGTTTTCTAAAAGAAGCAATCAATATATAGCCGGGTTCCCTGTGGTGACACGAGTAAACAGACTGTAATGTTATACCCCTTTAAGGACAATACACGGTTGACATGTTTACGTTTTTGGGCCAATCACGTTGTTTACGCGTGAAAGCTTGTCGAAGCCTTAATTTAAATTCTCTGCGTGGGTTTAGAGAGATTATTTCGAACAAAGTTAATAGAGGGGAATGGTAAGGAAACCTATTGTTATAGATCTTTGTTCGCTGTTGATGTTGAACCGGTCTTGACCGTGCACAATGTTTGATTTATGCTCATCCGAAATTGCAAAATAAGTAAACATGATTTTTGTCTATGGGATTATTGTAAGGAATATTCAAATATCTCTTATAAATCTATAAGTATTTTGAACTAGCAGCCAAAAGAAAGATTTTGGTCTGTTCATGCACTCAGCCATTGTCAACAATGGTAAAACAATGGTTGAAACAAAGGATTGAGTATGGTCACGCTTGAAAAAAGTGAACAAAGACCTATAACAATAGGTTTCATAACCATTCCCCTCTATGAACTATGTTATGAAAGAGCAACCAGAAATTCCCTCTCACCCATCCCGTTTGTCCTTTTTAGAAAATTCCATTGAAAAAGAAAATCTATGTAGTTAGCAGGTGAATAAGGTTTTCATTTTAGCTGGTTTATTAAAACATGCATATTCCAGAGTAACAATAACGCAGGGTTGGAAATAAATGCTCCCCTAACTAGAGAGATCATTGTGATATAAGTTTTTACCCATGATCCACTGCGAACGAGTGACCGTCCTCATAAGTAGCGGCTATAGACCACATTCAAAACTCGTACCGATGTGAGGCTTAAGTTGTGAACAAACGAATCTGGCGTGATTCGTGACTTTTGAATCACGCCAGATTACTTTGAGTCACGCCAGATCCCTTTGTTCACAACTTAAGCCTCAGTTTGAGTTTTGAATGTGGTCTATCGCCTCGTAATACTCATTACGCTTATTTCGTGCTTAGTGCAGTTTTCGTATGACTGTAAAAAATTCACGGCACGAACACGGTCGTGACACGGCAATGGATACGCCAGAGCAATCACATTGCACGAGAATTTACGCTCCATCCAATCAAATACCCGGAACACGGCATAAACACGGCGCGGACACGGTCACGCCAAGGTCACGGCAATGCCAGACCAATCACATTGCGCGTGAAAAAAATCAGCCAATTAAAATTCTAGAAAGCATCACGGTCACGGCACGTCACGCTTACGGCACTGAGCTTTTCACAGTCATACGAAAACTGCTCTAGCAACTTCCCGTGTGCATCCATTTAACAAATAGACATTAGTTTTTTTGTGTCTGTCTTGTTATGGATGATAAATTGCGTCATCATATTGTCAAAGTAGTGTGGATCCACACACTACTTTGACAATGCAATATTTTACGATTGGTGACGATAGTAAAAGCATTATCATGATTACCGACGTTTCCGTTTGACAATTACATTACGGATCGTACATCCGTATGAATTATTAATACTCCATCTGATAAAGCGCACTTCATGATTTTTCTTCACATCAAAATAGTCTTTCCTGGGTACTCATAGTATGGTATTCATTACCACAGGGTGACCATAACCATTTTACACAGACGGTGACAAAAGAACTTCACACAGGGCTACCGTGAAAGGTTAAGTGCACACACATGTATAATGATATGCATCTTTTTTTTCTCCATGTCAATGACGTTCACGAATCGTACGGATCGTGATCAGCCACACTGACAATCCGTATCAGTTCGACAATATTAGACAACCCTCTTGTATTGTCTTACGAGCTTAGATGAAATGTGAATAATCATGTCATGATTCAAATTCAAATTATTAACATTTAATGTGACAAAAAGGCTGTTGCGGAGCGTTTCTGCGAATAAGCCTGAAGCGAGATGACGTTTTACCCCCGACTCTATACCATAATAGCTTTTAAAATTCTTTCAGTATTCACATTTTTCATTCCTTAGAGAATACAGGAACAATAGTCATAATTAAAGAACAAGAGTAGTGTGAAAAGGATTATGGTCTAGAGACGGGGGTAAAACGTCATCTCGCTTTAGGCTTATTTAATAAAAATTTAAAGTAGTAATATTAAATATTCATTGCTATTAAATTGCGGTTTGAAAGACGGTTGGTATCTTTGGGCGAGAAGACACCACGACTGCTGGATCACATTCAGAAAGATAAATTACGATTTTCGAAAAATATTTTCCTTCATTTTTATTGGAGTGATTTTTCTCAAACTTTGCCAGAGAACTTACTGATTATCATTCTTTCGTGTGCCGAGGTTTGAAGAGCGTAGGAATCTTTTTTTTAAGAAATAGAGGAGAATGCGAGTGCGATTGGATTCCAGACCTCCTAAAGTTACAGAAAAAAAGTAAAAAGGTAATAACCATGAGTAAAATTGGCGGTTCGGTTGCTCAATATTTTACGCGTGGCATTTTGGTCGTGTTTTAAACTTTTGAGATCGTTTTGTATCGTTGTGGGGCTCTTTGCGGCTCTTTGTGGCTCGTTGGGGCTTGTTGCGGCTCGTTGTGGCTCGCTGGGGCTCGTTGCGGCTCGTTGCGGCTCGTTGGGGCTGGTTGTGACTTGTTGTGGCTCGTTGTGGCTCGATCCGGGTTATAGCATCTATACCTGTAGCTTCAGCTGGGATTGAATACGACGAAAGGGAACGGATATATCTGTTAAATAATCTTCTCAGTTACCTCCAAAATAATCACTATAAACGGTAAGTCAATTATTAGGACAGTATTCAACCTGTAAAGGATAAATCCCTCAACATGATATATATTTTGTTCAATGTTGAAGAAGTACCGCTTCCTGAGCTACCTACCACTCGATGCCAATTTGCCGACCTAAAAATATTTTTTTTCAAAGTCCTTTTACATCTGTACAGCAGGCTGTAAACTCTTGTTGTTCCTAGGCTTAATTCTACTTTATGGCAGTTTGTTAGGATACGATAGAATTATGCTCTCAAAAGTTGTCTTCAAGATCCCTGCTGTTCTAAAGCTGATTTCAGTCACTTCTATTATTAAACGATTCGACTATTTTTTGACAATTTTTAATTGGTCTTGCTAGTTTGGTATCATATATCATATTTAGTTCAGTTTTTAGTTAGCTCTCAGCGATCGATATTTTCGTAATATGCAAAAGTTTAGAAAAATATGAATCGTAAAAAAGGAGTCGACAGAATCATCTCCGTTGAATCATGACATGATTATTCACATTTGATTTAAATTGGTAAAACAATATGACTCTTTATATCATTTCAATTTAGTGTTTTTAGCTGCCGTCAATTAAAAAACAACAGTCGGTACCTTTTTATGTTCTTGACTGGTGAGAGTGTAAAAAAGCCTATAATAATATATATTGCTTTACTGTTATTTGCATAAACACGCGAACCATGTAGTGGTTTGTCGTCGCTTCTCCGGCTTAAAAAAGGCTTAAACAATGCTACACCTTGCTTAGTTGTTAGACGTGTGATTTTGTAGTTGTGTTTCTATTTTCGTTCTCTTCTAAAGAAAATAATAATAATAATAATAAACTGCAAATGTCCTATTCGGGGAAAAGTATAAATCGAGGGTTCGAATCGTCCATTTTCATTCATTAAATGTGCAAAGCTACACAACTCGACAGGGCAGAACCGCAAGCCTGCTACTTTCACAATTTTTTAAATTTAGCTGAGTTTAATGCTCCAATTTTTCGGCGTTTCATTTGTGTCACTGCTGAACGAAACTGGTGACGAAATTTTGTCGAATTATTAGAGTAAATCTACTTACAGTCAAAGGACATGAAGCGTGCCCAGCTAGGCTACATTATTCAATTCATAAAAAGATCTGTTTGAGGCTGATGATCTTAAAGACAATAGATTTTGTTGAAATTCTTCAATATAAGATTTGAAGTAATGTTTCAAATACGAGTTGCTGTATTCTATGATTGGGGTTTTAATATATCCGAGTGGAATTTCAAATGCCGAGGCGTGAGAATACAGTGACGAGTATTTGACACGACATCTTATACTCTTTTTGTAATGTTTGTTTTTATTTTAAAGTTGAAATATTTCAAAGCCCCAGAACTTTGAAATGGGTACGGTCGCTGATGGGGGCTTCAAACTACTGCACGTGGTATAAATAAGAAACCCTGGTTGGTCGATGTGTCATGAATTATTAATGATATAAGATATAATTTTTGGGGTTGAGCGTCTCATTTTTACGGGCCAGCGATTACGCAGACTTACAAAAATAAATCATATCTCTCACAATGACGTCAAATCAATCAAAATATCTGAACACAATATCACATTTCTATTGCTTGTCAATATAAAAATAGATAACCCCGTTATTTTTTTAAATCTCAAGTTGTTAAAAAGACTAAAAATCGTGAATTACAGTCAAAGGACATGAAGTGTGCTAGACTGCATTATTCAATTCACAAAAACACTTTTGGTAGTTCCAATCTTCCTAGAATGAAATCAATCCAAACTTGGAAATCTGATTGGATTTTTTTTCAGCATTTGTACAAGTTTGTAACTGATAGAAAAAACGTTAATCTGTTTGAGCTGATGATCTTAAAGACAATAGATTTTGTTGAAATTCTTCAACATAAGATTCGAAATAATTTTTTGGAGTGTCTCATTTTTACGGGCCAACGATTACGCAGATTTACAAAAATTAAATCATGTCCTTCACAATGACTTCAAATCAAACAAAATGTCTAAACACAATACCACATTTCTATTGTATACCCTTAAATACGGTCATTCGAAAAAAAAAGGATACATGTCGATAAAATAGATAATTATACAGCTTTTCATTAATCGCATATAGGTAACTATCCAATTATTTTCTTAATTGGACAGGTCTTGTTGATATGGGATTAATCAGGCAGCTATATAATTAATAGGTAATGGGATTTCATGCTCCCCAATCAAGAAATAATTAGACTCGAAAAGTTCCTCTGACTGCCAAATTGGACTCGGCATACGGCCTCATCCAATTTTGTCAGTCCTCGGAATTTTCCTCGTCCAATCATTCCTTAATTGGACAGCATGGAGTCCTATTACATATTCTCAAATGGTTAAAAAGACTTAGAAATCGTGAATTAACCGTTATACAGTTGCTGATCAATGTTAGGAATACGAGCTTGTGACCTTGTTATCAGGATATTAGGACTGATTCAAATGGACGCTCTACCTGTTTGCTTAGCCTTTTTTAATCGCTCAAAAGTTTATTTGATCAACTAAACCGATGAAAAAGGTGCTGAAAAGGACAAAATTCCATTATGATTATGAACACAGCAAAACAGAACGCAAATGTAGGTATTTGAGTGTCATTGAATGGTTTCTATTTGTTCGCAAGTTTGTTACGTCAAAAATCAAAGAATTCCCTAAAGCCTGTGATATTAAAGCCAATGCGATCAGATTTCGAGATTTAATTTGATTTTTGAAAATAATTACGGAAAATTAGAAAACGAAGAATGATGTCAAAAATCTAATGCATTCTAGATGGGCACGCTTCATGTCCTTTGATTGTAGGATTAATTCACGAAAATGTCAGTTTTTCTGCTGATCAAAATATCACCTCTCCCAAAGTACACGGCTTTATATCTCAAGTACGCATTCAATAAATTTGGGTCGCATTTGATATTTTGCTATTTGGCTCCAAAAGAACGTGTTTACAAAATATAGAGCTTAAGGGACTTGTAAGAAATTAGCGGGGGGGGGGGGGGGGGGGGGGGGGGGGGGGGGGGGGAGGGGGGGGGGGTGGGAATCTTGAATTTGGGGTTGGAAATGGGGTGACCCATCCAAGCAATGGGAATGAAATTTCCTTACCCTCCCACGCCTTGGGCCTAGCATAAAATACCATGGCCCTCTCCTCTGTGTAAATGATATATCTATCTAGTTTTTGCAATACTTGTTCTTGACAGTGATTATAACTTGGGTAATAGTAATAATATCAGAATTACCAACAACATTCAGAAGGCCAGACAAATAACTGCAAAGCTGGGTTCTATTGGTAATGAAGTTAAAATTATGCTCAACAAACTGTTCAATTCTTCAGGAAAATTACGTTAACAAATAAATCTACTAGATTTAGCTGCCGTATCATAGCATGGGACAATCACAACAGAGTTAGGCTCCAAACTAAGTGAAAGCCCAAAGATCGAATTAGAATTTAGAAGTTGATTTTTGATTGAGGTAGGAAAACCAGAGAACCCTGAGAAAATCCCTCAAAGCATAGGAAGAGATAACTAGCTAAAAACTAGTCACCGAGCGGAGTCGGTGTTTCTAATGAAACAACAATGATAAAAAGGTAAATTATACACGGTGAAAAGATGAAAAAACTTACTGACGTTTCGGACGCTAGTCCTTCGTCGGAGTCAAAACACAGGAGAGAACCAACAAACAACTCTACTCACATACGACATCGAGATCGGCAGGACTCGAACTCGGGCCGCATTGGTGAGAGGCGGCGCATTGGCAGCGCACGCCACCGGTGCTTATGGAGAGGAAGCTATCCATAAGGCATTTGATCAACAAAAACTGCCATTTTCGTAAATAGTAGCGGATTTAATCTAATAATTCGACAAAATTTCGTCACAAGTTTCGAGCAGAAGAGACACAAAAGAAATGCTAAAAAATTTGGAGTATTAAACTCAGTTAAGTAAAAAAATCGTGAAAGTAGCGGCCTTGTCGTTTTTTTTGCCCTGTCAGTACTGAGTAGAGAGTTTAAAGATTCTCGTTTACGGCAAACGTGAAACGTCAGTTGACCATTAAAAAATTCTTTAAAATTAGTGAAAAGGAATCACAGAAAAGTAGCAGATAAAAAAAAAAAAGAATATGTATCTTTGTCGAGAAGGCTTGCAAAAGGTAAAGCTAGTGAAATGTAGCGAAACGATGAAAACGTGGTCACGTTTGCCGTTTGCGCAGGAAGGAAAAACGGTGATCTAAATCTGCCTAGTGGCTACGTACTGCAAACTAAAATTTAGGGGGAAAAAATTTTGAGCAACCCTCAAAACACAGGAGAACACCAACTAGAAACTCTACTCACAAATACATGACATTAAGTCCAGACCCAACCCAGTTCGCATTAGTGAGGTGCGAGCGCTCTCACTGCTAGACCGCCATTTCCTCCCTTTTAAAATGATGAAGTTTTGTCAACTTTGATTTGAAGTTTAGAATTGTTTGACTGATCAGCACGATGGACCAAAAACAAGGAATCCCAGGTGATAAACCACCCATGGGTTACCCAACCCAGCCTCCCCCAGCCTATGCAGGACAACCAAGTGTTGCCGGGCAGCAGCCTGGTTACCCAGTACAGCAGCAACCTGGTTATAACTACCCAGGACAGCCAGGACAAGTTGTTGTCTCTATGCCTGTAAGTGGCTTTGACATTTCCAATTTATTGTGTGGATATGATGAAGACGAAGATGATGATGATTAGATGATGACGATGAGAATGATAGTAATCATCATCATTCTAATCTTCATTATTATCATACTATTATTATTACCATCGTCATCATTACTATTATAATTATTTTTGTTATAATTATTTTTTATTATAATAATTTTTTCATAAGTTTTTTCTTCTCAAACCTGGAATTGGTTAATAAAGTCAGTATTATCAATTGCATAACAATGGAGGGTTGGTGTGTATTGGATTGCAGGGTGTGCCGGGATTTCAATTATAACGGGGAGGGAGGGGGGCAATATTCATCCTTTTTTTGCCGTGGGGGTGGGGGAGGGGGGAGGGATGTTGCTCCCGTTCCTTCTTTACCCCCTCCCTACGCTAGTGATCGGTTTATTTCAATAACGAAGAAATTCTTTCATTTGTAGCCTGCAAACAAGATGAACAATTACTTGGCTCTCTCCATCATCGCCACCCTCTGCTGCTGTCCTGTTTGTGGTATTATTGGAATCATTTATGCTGCTCAGGTAAGCGGAATGATAGATTATTCAGAGTGCTAGTTGTTAACATTTATCCATCCATCCGTTCTTCCATCCATGATTTTTTTCTTGTTTAATCTTATGTCATTCGAATCCCTTTGGGTTATTAGATAAATGTTCAAACGCTAGGGCGAGGGTTTGCATTGAATTTCAATGCAAATACCAACACGTGCGTTTTAACTGGTTTAAAAAAACGACCACGCCCTATTTTTAATGTTTGATGTCGGGTTTGAATTTCGATGGCAAACCTGTCCTGGGTTTTGAATTCAGCCCCGCTCTATTAGTATCAATGCCGACATCAAAAATATCAACTCGACATCAAACAATATCAACCCGACATCAAACAATATCAACCCGACATCAAACAATATCAACCCGACATCAAACAATATCAACCCGACATCAAACAATATCAACCCGACACCAAACAATATCAACCCGACATCAAACAATATCAACCCGACATCAAACAATATCAACCCGACATCAAACAATATCAACCCGACATCAAACAATATCAATCCGACATCAAACAATATCAACCCGACATCAAACAATATCAACCCGACATCAAACAATATCAACCCGACATCAACAATATCAATCCGACATCAAACAATATCAACCCGACATCAAACAATATCAATCCGACATCAAACAATATCAACCCGACATCAAACAATATCAATCCGACATCAAACAATATCAACCCGACATCAAACAATATCAACCCGACATCAAACAATATCAACCCGACATCAAACAATATCAATCCGACATCAAACAATATCAACCCGACATCAAACAATATCAACCCGACATCAAACAATATCAACCCGACATCAAACAATATCAACCCGACATCAAACAATATCAATCCGACATCAAACAAGAGAAATAGGGCGTGGTTGGTTTTTAATTTGGTTTTCGTGTAATGTTAAACAATAAAACCCATAATGACACGATGATCTTAATTGCTTACTATCAATCACGTGACTTTTTGGAATTGACTGGGGGGCAACTACCGGATGCTAAGTCAAAACATATCAAAATAAGTCCACAAACTATTGTATTTGACTATTTTCACGACATCAAACCAAATAACAAGAGAAAAAAGAGATCAAAACAACCTCCAGGATTCTACAAGCCATCAAAAAAGAGCTATTACCGGAAGTGACGTCTATTGATAGCAACCTATTGAGAAAACATTAAACTAAAGTTAACACTGAAATCTTAGCATCAATTTGCTTGGCTTTATCAACCAGAAAGAGTAATCGGTTGCTTAAGCACTCGAGAAGCTTGAGTCGGACTCGGCTACGCCTCTTGCGACTCTTACGCTGTCTTCTTGCTAATCAACCACCTGCGCATGCGTGCACCCAAAACTCGATGGAAACAGGCTAATCAATAACCAATCCATTAAAATGAATCTCATCACCAGCCTACAATGATGGCAAACCGTGCCAGTCATGTGCTTTCAATCAGTATATATATCAATATACTGAATGAATCTCATCACCAGCCTACAATGATGGCAAACCGTGCCAGTCATGTGCTTTCAATCAGTATATATATCAATATACTGAATGAATCTCATCACCAGCCTACAATGATGGCAAACCGTGCCAGTCATGTGCTTTCAATCAGTATATATATCAATATACTGAATGAATCTCATTACCAGCCTACAATGATGGGCAAACCGTGCCAGTCATGTGCTTTCAATCAGTATATATATCAATATACTGAATGAATCTCATCACCAGCCTACAATGATGGCAAACCGTGCCAGTCATGTGCTTTTAATCAGTATATATATCAATATACTGAATGAATCTCATCACCAGCCTACAATGATGGCAAACCGTGCCAGTAATGTGCTTTTAATCAGTATATATATCAATATACTGAATGAATCTCATTACCAGCCTACAATGATGGGCAAACCGTGCCAGTAATGTGCTTTCAATCAATATATATCAATATACTGAATGAATCTCATCACCAGCCTACAATGATGGCAAACCGTGCCAGTAATGTGCTTTTAATCAGTATATATATCAATATACTGAATGAATCTCATTACCAGCCTACAATGATGGGCAAACCGTGCCAGTCATGTGCTTTCAATCAGTATATATATCAATATACTGAATGAATCTCATTACCAGCCTTCAATGATGGCAAACCGTGCCAGTAATGTGCTTTCAATCAGTATATATATCAATATACTGAATGAATCTCATTACCAGCCTACAATGATGGGCAAACCGTGCCAGTAATGTGCTTTCAATCAGTATATATATCAATATACTGAATGAATCTCATCACCAGCCTACAATGATGGGCAAACCGTGCCAGTAATGTGCTTTCAATCAGTATATATATCAATATACTGAATGAATCTCATTACCAGCCTACAATGATGGGCAAACCGTGCCAGTAATGTGCTTTCAATCAGTATATATATTAATATACTGAATGAATCTCATCACCAGCCTACAATGATGGCAAACCGTGCCAGTAATGTGCTTTCAATCAGTATATATATCAATATACTGAATGAATCTCATCACCAGCCTACAACGATACTAGGCAAACACTGATCCCGACTCCACCCATCATGCTCAATCATCCATTCAGCGATGACAACGGAAATGACGTTTATTGATAACAAACCATTACATCGTTCCCAGGTTGACTCGACTTTCTTTCGTGGAGATGTCGCTAAAGCACAAGACTATTCCAACAATGCCAAAAGATGGAGCATTGCAGCTATTGTTTGTGGCTGCATCTGGGTAGTCATTGTCATTGTGTACTATATAGTAGCTATTTCTGTTCTTACATATTGATTTCACTAAATTTCTGGCCTCTAGGCTCCTCCCTGTAGAGGATTTGGTGAGAGGACTGGGACTAGATAAATCTCGAACCCTGTGATGTATATTTATTGTCGTGTCGTCGTGTCGTGTCGTGTCGTGTCGTGTTGTGTCGTGACTGTGTCGGTGCTTTGTCCATGCATTTTTATTGAATGAGCATTAATCTCGAACCCTGTGATTGGTTTAAAAAAATGTCGTATACTTATTGTCGTGTCGTGCCGTGCCTTGATTGTGTCGGTGCCGTGTCCATGCATTTTTTTATTGGATGAACATGGGTATCAAACGCTGTGATTGGTTAAAGAATGTTGTATAATTCTAGCCGTTATCGTGACAAGCCGTTTCAAAGTCATGCGAAGTTCTCATGCTACGTGGGACGTTACAGCGCGACGTGCAAAGTATCACCGGCCATAATCTATTCACATACGTTTATATGCACAAGCTTTCGTTTACGTTAAACCGACGTATTTCCATGCGAAACTGCTTTGTTTCTTCGAATAAGGCGTGTAAAAGCTCGTATGACGGCAAAAAGCTTGTGCATAGACGTATGTGCTCGTCATACTTTAGCGTGTCGCTCCGTAATTTTAAAATAAAACATATCAATTGAATGTACTAATCGTTACGATTCACATTCATTCATCCACTGCACTTAACCATAAACATATCCAAGCTTTAAGGCTTCCTTAGATGTCTATATTCAATTTTTTAAGATCACAGTTATTTGATTTTATAGTAATATACTGGAGTATAATCTCAATGGCCGAGTTTGCCAAGGCACTTCAATATGAATGAAATAATCCGTTTTTAATGATTAAAAAATATTTTTCCTAAATTGAATTTTCAAATTGATTTATCCATTCGTTTATTTTCATTCACACGACACATTCATTCATTTTCAAAGCTTAGGGATGAAGGCAAAACAATTGTCATCTCAAGGTACCCGATTTAGGGGGGAGGGGTGGTGTTACCCGCTACCCACCACCTCTGGAAGTGAAATCTTAGATTTCGTCCCCAAGTATCTCTAAACCTAAAAGCCAAATTACAGAAATGAATGGGCTGTGTGACTGCATGTATACTAAAAACATATTCGTATCGAGAAATTGCCACTACAGACCCCCAGTATCGAGCATTTGAACAGGTCTCTGAGGGGGGAGGGGGTATGTACCTGTACCCACAATCAGGTCCCTATTTTGGACCATTGTTTTGACCTCGCCCCATACTTAAAAACACTGCCCCAAAATGCTTCGTTTTTATGTCTGCGTCTGTTGTATTTATGAAAGCGCTCGCGCCTCTCGAGATTTCTGTCAAACCCCAAGTGCTTTATAACTCCACACAGCAGAGCAAAGAAGTTTTTTATTTCTTTTATAAAATACAAATTACGTGAATGACGAAGCTTAAAGTGCGCGAGCGTGCTGTGTGCTCTCATAAAGCACGCGCTCCCAACCAATCAGATCAGTCCAATCACACAAAACATTAAAATCTTGCCACCACGTATCAGTTCCAGTATTTATTCATTACCGTCAACAGTATGAACAGGAAATCCTGGCATGAAAGGGGAAAAGACCCAGAAAAATGTCTTGTTTTATAAGTAGATTAGCTAAAGGCAAGCCCTGAAAAATGCGTCACGTGCATATATCTTTATATTCGACGAAGCTGGGGAAATTGCTAGAAGAGTCCATCTCTATAAATTTTGGTGCTATCAGATTGCTTACAATGCAAGGCTAAAAATAATTCGCGCTCTGATTGATTGTTGGTGACGCAGGAGAATATGAACTTTATATTCTCTTGGTGTGACGTCATTTTTGTCAATTTTTTTATCAATTTTTTCTGGCTTAAACATTTTAGTTTTCATGGCCAATTCTACCAAAACATGGAGCTTGTTGTCGAAATGAAATACATGGATTCGACAAGACCGAGCTCAACTCGTCGACGTGATCTTGACATGGGCGTTTCTCACATGGCCGCCATTTGATAATCCGCCACAGAGCAGCTTTTCGACATAAAAAAAGAAAAAAAAAAAAAAAAAAAAAAGGAAAAAAAAGAGGGGTTTTCACGACTATGAAAAGCTTGAAGCTGCTTGCGTGTCAACGACCGCTATGTTATCTATAATTTTGGTTGGATTATTTTTTTTCTCGTGCAATGTGTATGGTCTGGCACTGCCGTGATTTTGGCGTAAATAATTATTCAAGTTGTTAAAAAAGTCTATCATTGTAATCACCGTTCGTCTCGCTTCGATGCAAAGACACGGCTACCTTTCAAGAGGTGAGGTAATTGTGGAGAATCATTGTGATTGGTCTGGCAGTGCTGTTACCTTGGCCTTACCTCGCCCAAGAGACCACTGGAATCCGGAAAAAAATTGGGGGTAACCAAGCATCTAAGCGAGATAATTGACGTTAAGCATCGATGACGTAAGCACTTTTTTACGCAAGGGAAAAAAATCATATTTCAAAGTTGCTTTGATAGATTTTATCTGAAACTTGTTTCAAATAAACAACAAGTTGTGTTCTTTATTTCAAACATATGAACTTTTATGTATCATATGAGAAACCATTTTTAAAAACAATTTTTTCCCTCAAAAGTGTAAAGTATGGTTCTGAAAGGATACTATATTTTTGCTTACATTTGCATCCAAAACCATTTTTATTTTAGAAATTCTAGTATAAAAAATTATCTGAATATTTTTCTTATATTTTGGAGGAAAAAAAATGGGGGTACCCACGCGTTTTAAAAAGTTATGATTTTATAAAGTATTTTTTTGAGGATAAATCGTGTGCTAAAAGCGTGACAAGCGTGACGCGGCGTTACGAAACAGCGTGACCAGCTCTGTTTTTGGCGTGTTTGCACCAGCTCTTCCTCTCTTCGTTGTTTTACAAGCAGGAGGAAAACTAAAGAAAAAGCCGGCGATATTTCAAGCCTTCAAAGTACCAGAAAACTTATGCAATTCGAAGAACAATAATTAATAATTCCTTCCTGTGTAGAAGAAAAGATTTCCTTAAGCAAATGTTATGTAAAAGTATTTTTGAAGTCGGAAAAAGGACGGCTTTCCATGAATGTTTCACGGCAGTCGTGAATGCAAAGCAAGAACCAGGCAAAAACTTTCGTAAAATCAAAACTTACATTCAGTTTAATTCACTAGTGCAAGAGACAATCAAAATAATAATTTTCTTTGTCAGTATGCCTTTTGCGTGAATGTTTTTGAATATATGTTTTAGCGAGTGAAAGACAGTTTATGTAAATACGAGTTCTTTCAACAACAAAAGTTCATTTTATGTAATTATACTCGCAGGAAAACCTAAATGAATGGTTGAGATTTGGTGTAATGTGTGATTCCTTTTCAATTTTCATTTAACTTTTCATTTAACTTTAAAACAAACTAAGCTTATCTGTAAGGAAATACTGAAAAAGTTATTTTATTATTCACCGATCCAAGGCGATCGAAACTGCTTTTTCTAGAAAGTAAAAACATGATTTTTTCCCCCCAAAACACCGTTTTTTTTGAAGATTACCACCTTTGATTACTTAACAAAAATAGTTAATATTGCTGTTGTTCTTTCCCCTTAAATTTGTCCCAAGCCGACGTTTTCTGTACCTTTGATTGTTTTTCTTTTTGAAACCCGCAGGAATCCCTTGATGACAATAGTAGGCACCATCCTTAAAAAATTCATGTTTGCGACTTGCTTTTTTGATTTCCCATAAGCCTCTTTGGCCTTAGCTCGCATTATTTTTGATTGACGGCAGCGAAAAAACAAATTCCAGCGTGCAACTTGTTACTTCCAAGTTTGAAGAATATCGCAGTAAATCATTGCAAGAATCGCTGATTTTACTGCCTCATCTATCTGTAGTACTACTTTTTCGTGGGATTGCCAGTTCACTAGATACACCGTGCTGACGAGACCCAATACAGGCCGAAACAGCTGTCCGCGGTTTCTAGTTGGGCTGGCTCATTGTTTACGCGACTTGAAGTTGTGAAAGGATTGTATGGCACTCTTCTTCAGTCGTTTCATCTAAGGCTCGTAATTTACATATTACGCATGATTTTAGAGGTGTTTATAATATCCAATAATTGTTGAAAGACACTGAAAAAAGAAAAAACAAAAAAACAAAAAAACAAAAACAAGGTTATTTGCTTGCTTTTATCAGTAGTTATTTCAAACCAGACCCCTTTTGTACATGGGAATGTATAGAATAGTAAGTTTCTAGTGGAAAAATTGTACGAGACAAAAATGGCTGACGTGGTAGACAGTATACAGCTATAGACTCCTTGCGCTGATTTCTTAGAGAAGTCGTTCTGGGTGACAAAACAATAGGCCGTCTTTTCTTACGCAAAAAAAAAAACACACAAAAAAAAAACGTTTTGTCGATTAGAACAATTCCTTTAGGGACTCGGTGCAAGGGGTCTATTTTCAAAAGGTTGGGGAAGGTTTTGTTGCATACCAAGCCCGAAATGCACTATGGGTGATGCGAATTCAATCAGCGAAAGGTCACAGATATGAAATTTTTCTAAACTTCTTCACGTTTTTATGCATAATTTCTTCTGTGATGACATTATTTACATATGAATATACACTTCAAGCATAGTAAGCAACATAACCTTCATCAAACTTTTTTCAAATATAGAGGCTTTGCAAAACCTCGTGATATATGGCAGCCATGACAGGGGGCACTACAATAGAGTCCTTATGTCATGGTTGCCATCACATACGAGATAATCATATTGATTAAAGCTTATAGTTAACAATCAGGTAAATAAAAATAGCAGCCATAATTAATGTTCACTATAAGTGGTTAATGTAATCATTCCTAAGGGAATAAAAGTGGTAGCCATGTTGGATCCTGTTCACTATAAGTGGATTGTAATTATTCCTAAGGGAATTAAATTAGGAGCCACAATTAGTGTTCACTGTAAGTGGTTTGTAATCCTTCCTAAGTGGAAAAAGATGTCCATAGATGATTTAACCTTTATGTGGAACATATCTCATTAATAAAAGTAGCAGTCATGTTATTGGATGATGTTTACTATAGGTGGATTGTAATCATTCCTAAGGGAATAAAGGTGTTTGCCATATTGGATGATGTTCACTATAGGTGGTTTGTAATCATTCCTAAGAAAATGAAAGTAGCAGCCATTTTGGATGATGTTCACTATAGGTGGATTGTAATCATTCCTAAGAGAATAAAAGTGGCAGCCATATTGGATGGTGTTCACTATAGGTGGTTTGTAATTATTCCCAAGGGAATAAAAGTGGCAGCCATTTTGGATGATGTTCACAATAAGTGGTTTGTAATCATTCCTAAGGGAATAAAAGTGACAGCCATTTTGGATGATGTTCACTATAGGTGGATATATTGTAATCATTCCTAAGGGAATAAAAGTGGCAGCCATGTTGGATGATGTTCACTGTAGGTGGTTTGTAATTATTCCCAAGGGAATAAAAGTGTTAGCCATATTGGATGATGTTCACAATAAGTGGTTTGTAATCATTCCTAAGGGAATAAAAGTGGCAGCCATTTTGGATGATGTTCACTATAGGTGGATATATTGTAATCATTCCTAAGGGAATAAAAGTGGCAGCCATGTTGGATGATGTTCACTATAGGTGGTTTGTAATTATTCCCAAGGGAATAAAAGTGTTAGCCATATTGGATGATGTTCACAATAAGTGGTTTGTAATCATTCCTAAGGGAATAAAAGTGGCAGCCATGTTGGATGATGTTAACAATAGGTGGTTTGTAGTGCCCACCTTAAGCAGCAGTTTGAAAAAAAAAAAAAAAACGGAATAAAAAAGAAAGCCATATTTGGCATTTGGCATGACTAATAATATAATACATCTTCTCAGCTTTTCTAATGTCATCCAACATACCCACCACCTAATGATGACTAATGACCGCTTAGCATAATTCCCATTGTCATACAGGAAAAAAACAAACCAAACTCAATCGACGCTGCAGGGTAACTTTAATTTACTTTATAAATGCATACCTTGCAGCCTCGATTGGTTGCCTTGTGTTTGACAACTTTTATCACATGACCATGTTTATTCTTTGATAGCCGCCATGATGATTGACTATCCAAAGCATTCCCAAGCTTTTCTATTTTGATCGACAAAAATGGCAGCCGCTTCATCGTTAATTATATATCAAGGGAATTTCTGGTTGCACTCCAAGAATTTTTATGAGAATCAAAGCTGCATCGAATGCGAGGGCACATGAGGAAAAAATATATTGATTGTTTTAGCCAACACGGCTGCCGAGTTAGAAAAGTTCATCGAATGCATTTTTGGTGAAGAAGCCCAAAAAACCAAATGGTAATTAAATCAATTGTGATGATTCACTCCCAGTCCCCTCCTTGGTCCCACAGTATCTATTTATCAATCCCCATGGGCATTTTCTTTCTCTATTAAAAAATCCTGAAGTGGGTCTTCGTCGTCGGGAAGCTGAAAGCTGACTTGTCGTTTCACAGTAGAATGTTTATTCTAAAAGGAAATTAAAAAAAAGTATAAATTATAAAGTTAAGTATTAAAGCTATTAGCAATTCTGAAGTTGAGAAAAAGAGTGGGTCAAGTCGTTATTGCACTGCATATTTTCAAGATGGCATCTATTTTGTCCCCACAAAAAGAAAACAGTCCCACAATGCACTGCAATGTTAACTTGCCTCGCTTTTTTTCTCAACCTCGGAATGGCTAATAGAGAGACCAACCTGTTGTACAACATGGTCTAACATTTCAATTAGCTAGCCGTTATTGCTATAGGGGAGGAGCCTGAAAGATTGCACCATTCTCCTCCCCTTCCCTGTTCAGAAATGCCTACAAATGTGGGAAATATCATCTTTTGTGGTAAAATGTGACAATATTTTGGGAAAACTGCGTTTTGAAGTTGAGTAGGTCAAAGTTGTTGCATGTTGCATAGCTTAAATTTATTGTGGATATGTAAATAAAACGTGCAGATACGGTTTGAGAAAATTCAATATTGCTATGATCTTTCACTAATTGTATTAAAATCACCAATAGTGTGTTTTGGGCTAGGTATGCAACATTGCAACTAAGCTGGTTTAACCGACCTGATTTAAATAACTGCATAAGCATCACAATGCTTAGAACATCGATTTGATTGATTAAGCTATTCACCATGTTGAAGGACGTATTACAAATATTTGTTCAAGTCATCCAACATGGTCATTTAGGAACTGCAAGCATACCTTTATAATGAATGTAAGTTATTAAAGATTATTAAACAATTAACATAAGTTTAGAAGGATTTATTTAAGTCAAGGAGCGTTATACAAGCTTTGGGTTTGTGTTTCACTTAAAGAAATAACTTTACCTTATTAGTCTTTATTCAACTTTACCAATGACATGAAATCAGAAACTCATTAGATGGTTGAAACGTGTAACAGCCATACATTTTTTTTAGAACGATGTCCGAGAATATTCAACTTTTTACTTGACAATTTGTTTTACAATAAATCACGACTTCTTGGAGACTTCTTGCTCAAAAATTTCCAAAAATTAATTTAAAGATAACTGGATATCGCAAATACTTGATCGAAAGATTCAGTAAATCTCAAATGAAACTCAGGAAATTCAGAGAGAAGTTTGATATGAAGCGGCCATCTTAAAACCAATCTCATAATTTCAAATAAGGTATAAAAACTCTTAATTTGCATATCAGAATATTCGCGAGGTCAAACAGTGGGATCATGGGTACAAATTGCTATATGTTAATTACATTTTTCATTTCATTTTTCAAGCACTATTTTCATTAAATATTCTAGAGCAAGTAGCGTTATGCTAGTTCCAAATCAAATATACCAAAATATAGCAATTTATAGCAAGGTCCTACTTTATGACCCCTTGAGCTTGAACAGTTGCGCGGAACTCCTGATGTACGTATAGTGTTACACGTTTCAACTCGCTCATGAGTTTCTGATGAAACAGCCTCGCGTGATTAGGGACGTAAGTGATATTACAAATTATCATGAGATAGTAACGAGTGGAGCAAGTTGCAGACGTCAAGAGAAAGAATGCAAGACTTGAAAATGAATATTTATAGCGACTGCCTCTTTACCAGTCTTCTCTCATCTCGTTTAGTCCGTTTTGTTATCTTGGTACTGGGTTGAAAATGAGATTTAAGAATTTTACTTTTAAGAATTGAAAAAAATAAGTTATTGGATAGAATCATCCCATTTTCAATTTTTTCTTAGTCGGATGTTTGATGTCGTTTCGTTTAAGTTTCGTGTTATCATTTGAAGTAGTAGACAGGCCTTCATGCTATTTATCAGCGAGGTCACTTAGCATCAATGCTTTTCGTTATTTATATTTTTTTAAAACTTTATTTTATGTGATAGTGAGTTGTTTTTTTTTTTGGATGGGTAAAAATCGGAAATTAGAAATTTACGAAAGAGATATAGAGTAAGTAGTTGAACTGAAGCCAAAAGTTAGGCCAAAGACATGAAGGAAACGAAAAAAACAAAGAAAGAAAGAAAGAAAGAAGAAGGAAAGAAAGAAGGAAAGAAAGAAAGAAAGAAAGGAAGGAAGGAAGGAAGGAAGGAAGGAAGGAAGGAAGGAAGGAAGGAAGGAAGGAAGGAAGGAAGGAAGGAAGATAAAACAAGACAAACAAAAAAACAAAAAAAAAAACAAAAAACAAAAAACAAAAAAAAAACGCGCTAATACCAAACAAAATATCAAGAGAAATACAAAGAAATACAAGATAAATAAAAAGAATTGAAAATAGGACAAACAAAAATGTACAATAAGCAACATTAACAAGTCAAAAAACAAAAAAAAAAAACAAAAAAAAACAAAACAAAAAAAACAAAAAATAAAACAGAAACGAAAAGCAAAAAATCACAACAGAAAATGGAATACACAAAGCAAAACAACTTTACAAATTTTAAAAAGAAAACTCGTTCTCAAAACGAAGAAACTATAGAAAAGAAATTTTTTTTTCTTGTTTTGATTTGTTTCAGTACCTCAACTTTGATCTGTTTCTTCTGTAATATAATCTTTTCTTGATTCGCCAGTTTCATCTTCATTCCAAGGTCTATCCCACAAAGTCCGACTCTTGCCCGCAACATTACGATCTTCCCGAGTATTGTCCGACTCTTTCCGAGTCTTATCCGATAAAGTAATACTTTGTTCAGAAATTTTGGGTTTTTCTCCATGGACGTTTGCAACTTGATCACTAATGTGGACACTTGATTCTAACGTGACAGCGGTTTCTCTATCTTGCGTATGCGTAATTTCTCGTGAATTGTGAGTAACTTCTGTGATTATTTCTTTGGGAGTAGTGCTCTCTTTCGGAGCATTACTTACAGAGTCGTTTCGAGGGGAAGCTGGGATACCCGAGTCAGGAGATCCCTTGTGCTGCTCGGTGTTACCCTTGCTTGTTGATACTACATCTTCGGCAGATTGTTCTAGGAAATAAATAATACGTTACCATAGAAACATATTCCTTTGTTAATATGGCTTTTAAATGGTGACGTAATGACCCCTTGCAGCACTTTGGAATGCAACTCAATTTGAAGGGCAAAACAATAGGTTTCCAATTCTCAGGATATTGAAATCCCTTTGTTTTGTCCTCCAAATTGAGCTGCTTTGACAGCACATGCAAGGGGTCTATTTTCAGGTAGAACTTTTACTAATAGACCCTTTTAGCTTCGTATGCAAATTGTCCAATTCAGATCGAATGAGTGAATGAATGAATGAACACACGGGTAACACACGACAGTAAAGTTTTTTTTAAAAAAAATACGGTTTTCACTTGCGGCATAGTCGGAAGCAGTTCATTCGTGAAATTGCAAATAGAAATCGCTTGTTATAGGCGTAAGTAAAAGCCAAGAAAAGGAAGCCTTCCGATTCTTTTACGATTTCGCTTCCGACGCGCTGCCGACTCCGACGCGCTTACGACTTCAACTCCGTGAAAGTTAAAGTACGATAAGCCAAAGAGATTGTGGTGTAAGAAAAAATAGAATTGAAAGGCGTAGGTGTATTTTAGATTAGTCTAAACATACTAATGATCTATCACGGATCCTGCACTCTGATTGGCTGAGGTACTAGTGGTCTATTAGGGATAGAGCGCCAGTAGCGAAACGTGCTGGTTTTGAAATCCAAAGCAGTTGAGGCTGACTCGCGTTTTCAACCTAATTTCCAATTTGTTTGACCTTAAGTAGGTTTATACTTATAACGATTAGATATCTCGCCCTCATGATTTCAGGACAATAGCCTATTCGACCTTTAGTCTTTGGCCTTATACGCCACTGAGAGCGAGAGTCTAAAGGCCGGTTTAGAAGGTACGATTTTCGCCTACAACTATCGTGTACAACGCGCTCGCGCCATTCTACAACTCGAGTCGTAGCGTGTAAATCAAGCCTACAACTCGCCTACGACAGACGCAAGCGTGTTGTATACGATAGTTATAGGCGAAAATCGTACCGTCTAAACAAGCCTTAATACAGGCTTTGCACCATCACGTGACGGCAGCCATGTTAGATGACAGGAACAATACAATCGTTTTACGAGAAAGAATTCAATTCCCGAGAGCAAAGGGATTTTATTGTTCTGGCATCTAACCACAGGTAGCCAAAGCTGTATTATGGGCGCCGGCACGTGATTGTGCAAAGTGAAAAGCCTCTATTGTTAAATCTCCGATTCCTTTGCGTTGCTATGGAGACTTGCCAGCAATAGGCTAGCTACACACATTAAATCTACACTATTCTACACAATGATTATGTACACAATGGTCGATGGAGTGACTTTGGAGTGGTCTTATCGTGCACGGTAGCATACCCTCTACTTACATTTCAACGCATTTTCAACGTTGTTTTCCTCATTCGGGTTGCCTGTGTTTGCCAAACTCGACTCTATCCCAGTCTCGCCGCATTCAGAATTACACAGGGAACCCAAATGGCGAAAAACATCATTAAAAAATGCGAAAGTCAAGGCTAAGCTAAAGTGCAACTTCATTTACGATGGTTTTAGAATGAATTTTGAACAAAAACATTGTTATGAATTTGGATGTCAAAATAAACCAAACCAATTCTTACCAATAGACTTCTTAGTCGGTAAAGAATCTGCAGTGTTTTGTCTCAATCGGTGAGAAGCATTAGTAGTTGCTTTTCGTTTCTGACCAGCCTCAGACGCTCCTCGACCTTCGTTAAACGATCGAAACCGATCTGTTAATAATGTATGAATCTCACCCGTTAACGTTCGTTCTCTTCGTGAATCGTTTCGTGATCGATCAGCTTCGGTCATTGATCGTGCTCGACCCAGGCCTCCTCCCAGTGATCGCTTTCTTGGCGACGTTTTCTCTTTTCCTGAGAATTTAAAATGAAATGCTCGCTCAACTCATTGTTAAGAACCGATTCATAGTTCCGTCATACGATAGAAAACCAATCAACCTCGCAATAGTTTTTCCAGTGGAATTAAAATCTTGTCCTACACAGAATCTGGTTTAAAGAGTATTACGAGAATGACGAGGGAATTTTCTACTCTTTTCGCAAAGCAGTAAACTATTTAAACTATATCAATTTTCCGCGATCAGGGTTTTTGACTCTGAGATATTCTAGATCAGATGTTAAGCTTGTGGGACATAGCAACGGTAACTAAGGGGAGTCGGAACCATGAAACATTGGAATTTTCTGAGTTTAAATACACAGGATGTATTGTGGTCTAGCTTAAGTCAATTAAAGGTTACTGTAAGTTGAAGCTAGAGCACAAGGTGTCTTCAATCTCTCAAAAAACTACATATATGTAAGCCTCTTGGGCGGCTGGCTAAAAATGAGGAATACCTTGTAATTTCTTGAAGACTTTCGTACTCATAAAATCTAGAAATCTTTTGCTGTAAAAACTTGGACGATGGACAGAAACTGTATCCTGTTAAAAATGAATAAACAAATGAATGGATGGATGAATGGATGGATGGGGATGGACGGACGGACGGACGGAAGGAAGGATGAATGAATGGATGGATGGACGGACGGACGGACTGAAGGATGGATGTACGGATGGATGAATGGATGGACGGACGGACGGACAGACGGACGGACGGGTGGGTGGGTGGATGGATGGATGGATGGATGGATGGATGGATGGATGGATGGATGGATGGATGGATGGATGGATGGATGGAAGGAAGGAAGGAAGGAAGGATGGATGGATGAATGGATGAATGGATGAATGGATGAATGGGTGGATGGATGAATGGATGGATGGAAGGATGGATGAATTTTACTATAACGAACATGTCTCACCCCATCGTGAACAATGGACTTCCATCCATGTTCTAGCTTCTTCTTTAGTCGATAGCTTTGCAGAATATCGATAATACCAATGAACAGTAACAGTCTTTCTCCTTTAGCGTTCCTCGCAGGAATACCACCAAACCTAACAACAATACTCTGTTAGAGGACAATTGTCTTAATGACAAAACAAACCATTTATCGACGTGTTCGAACAGAACCCTCACAATTACGCTACCGTCAAGGCAACGGTACTTAGAGAGCTTAATTACTGTTGGGAGAAACATACGGTATTGACTTACTACATCACGTACACGGTACGACATGCTGCAACAATAAAATCACTTCCCATAAAAATGGTTATTTGAAAACGTACAGTACTGACTTATAGCACGTACATAATACGACATGCCGTAACATTCAAATGGCTTCCCATAAGAATGGTTATCGT
Source organism: Actinia equina (assembly GCA_011057435.1). Classification (NCBI taxonomy): domain Eukaryota; kingdom Metazoa; phylum Cnidaria; class Anthozoa; order Actiniaria; family Actiniidae; genus Actinia; species Actinia equina. Next base: position 123,426 of record WHPX01000837.1, read on the forward strand.
ACGAGTGGAAAACGTACAGTACTGACTTATACCACGTACACACAATACGACATGCCGTAACATTCAAATGGCTTCCCATAAGAATGGTTATCGTACGAGTGGAAAACGTACAGTACTGACTTATACTACGTACACACAATACGACATACCGTAAGATTCAAATGGCTTCCCATAAGAATGGTTATCGTACGAGTGGAAAACGTACAGTACTGACTTATACCACGTACACACGATACGACATGCCGTAACAGTCAAATGGCTTCAAATAAGAATGGTTATTGCACGAGTGGAAAACGTACAGTACTGACTTACAGCACGTACACAATACGACATGCAGTAACATTCAAATGGCTTCCCATAAGTATGGTTATTACACGAGTGGAAAACGTACAGTACTGATTTACAGCACGTACACAATACGACATGCCGTAACATTCAAATGGCTTCCCATAAGAATGGTTATCGTATGAGTGGAAAATGTACAGTACTGACTTACAGCACGTACACAATACGACATGCCGTAACATTCAAATGGCTTCCCATAAGAATGGTTATCGTATGAGTGGAAAATGTACAGTACTGACTTATACCACGTACACACAATACGACATGCCGTAACATTCAAATGGCTTCCCATAAGAATGGTTATCGTACGAGTGGAAAACGTACAGTACTGACATATACCACGTACACACAATACGACATACCGTAACATTCAAATGGCTTCCCATAAGAATGGTTATCGTACGAGTGGAAAACGTACAGTACTGACTTATACCACGTACACACGATACGACATGCCGTAACAGTCAAATGGCTTCAAATAAGAATGGTTATTGCACGAGTGGAAAACGTACAGTACTGACTTACAGCACGTACACAATACGACATGCAGTAACATTCAAATGGCTTCCCATAAGTATGGTTATTACACGAGTGGAAAACGTACAGTACTGACTTACAGCACGTACACAATACGACATGCAGTAACATTCAAATGGCTTCCCATAAGAATGGTTATCGTATGAGTGGAAAATGTACAGTACTGACTTACAGCACGTACACAATACGACATGCCGTAACATTCAAATGGCTTCCCATAAGAATGGTTATCGTATGAGTGGAAAATGTACAGTACTGACTTACAGCACGTACACAATACGACATGCCTTAACATTCAAATGGCTTCCGATAAGAATGGTTATCGTATGAGTGGAAAATGTACAGTACTGACTTATACCACGTACACACAATACGACATGCCGTAACATTCAAATGGCTTCCCATAAGAATGGTTATCGTACGAGTGGAAAACGTACAGTACTGACATATACCACGTACACACAATACGACATACCGTAACATTCAAATGGCTTCCCATAAGAATGGTTATCGTACGAGTGGAAAACGTACAGTACTGACTTATACCACGTACACACGATACGACATGCCGTAACAGTCAAATGGCTTCAAATAAGAATGGTTATTGCACGAGTGGAAAACGTACAGTACTGACTTACAGCACGTACACAATACGACATGCCTTAACATTCAAATGGCTTCCCATAAGAATGGTTATCGTATGAGTGGAAAATGTACATAACTGACTTACAGCACGTACACAATACGACATGCCGTAACATTCAAATGGCTTCCCATAAGAATGGTTATCGTATGAGTGGAAAATGTACAGTACTGACTTATACCACGTACACACAATACGACATGCCGTAACATTCAAATGGCTTCCCATAAGAATGGTTATCGTACGAGTGGAAAACGTACAGTACTGACATATACCACGTACACACAATACGACATACCGTAACATTCAAATGGCTTCCCATAAGAATGGTTATCGTACGAGTGGAAAACGTACAGTACTGACTTATACCACGTACACACGATACGACATGCCGTAACAGTCAAATGGCTTCAAATAAGAATGGTTATTGCACGAGTGGAAAACGTACAGTACTGACTTACAGCACGTACACAATACGACATGCAGTAACATTCAAATGGCTTCCCATAAGTATGGTTATTACACGAGTGGAAAACGTACAGTACTGACTTACAGCACGTACACAATACGACATGCAGTAACATTCAAATGGCTTCCCATAAGAATGGTTATCGTATGAGTGGAAAATGTACAGTACTGACTTACAGCACGTACACAATACGACATGCCGTAACATTCAAATGGCTTCCCATAAGAATGGTTATCGTATGAGTGGAAAATGTACAGTACTGACTTACAGCACGTACACAATACGACATGCCTTAACATTCAAATGGCTTCCGATAAGAATGGTTATCGTATGAGTGGAAAATGTACAGTACTGACTTACAGCACGTACACAATACGACATGCCGTAACATTCAAGTGGCTTCCCATAAGAATGGTTGTTGTAGAGTGGAAAATGTACAGTACTGACTTATACCACCGCGCAAACAATACATGTCGTAACATTAAAAATGACTAACCATTGTTTCTTTATGAATCATCCAATCACAACGTCTAGTTATTTTGTACATAGTTCTAGTGGGCTCCCTGTGATTTTTCTTTCACAGGGAGCCCACTTGGATAAAGTCAAAACTCAACACTCACGGTCTTTCCCCAGTTTCTTTGACTGTAATTGCTTCCCATACTGTATTGAACCCTTCTCTTCCCTTTAGACTCTTGGATCGCTGTAGAGCTGCGGTGTCTGGTGCCTCTAGCTGATCGTTTTCTTTATGTTCGACTGTGTACAGACAAAAACATGTGTTACAGTATGTATCCACTATTTTAAACAATATATTCTTAGTTACAGTTGTCGAACAATAATTTAGGGACGGACCATTAGATTTTTTTGTTGGGGGGGGGGGGTGGGGTTGGGCAATTTATTTTGTGCAGGAAGTTTTTTTAAACGCCTCATGGCTGTGCAGGGACATATGGAACATAATTTGGAAAATTATTTCTTATGGGACATAATTTGGAAATTTTTTTTGCTGGCACTATTCTTAGCACGATTTTTTTTAAAGAGCTTTGCTCGAATTTTTTGTGCTTTCTTTTGACTTTTCTAGTTAAAGAAAACCTACAAGCAAACATTTGCAAGTGAATATTTCCTGGAACTGACCCATCTTTTTCATTAACAGAGGCTGCTTGCTAATGGCCAGAAAAGGTTACGTTTGTAAGGAAAGGGTAAATGATATATGCTAATGATACATACAGTCAAAACTTTTCAAGCTTACTTCCCTAGGTTTCATTAATGGTTTGATTATTCAAATATAGAAATTTTTTTCTGAGAATATCAAAACTCTGGATTCAAACTACATCTCGGATAATTGTCACTAGTTATTAGCAGTTTATCTAGGATAGTTACAGTCAAAACGGCTCAAGAGTACCCCCCTAGGGTTCATAATGTTTTTATTATTCAAATATTCAAATTTATTATTCTTTACAAGAAAAGACAAACTTGGAATTCTAAGTAATAACCGATTCAAAATTATGAATGGCAAATACAGATTGGATTATTCCATATGAGGAACACCAAAATCCAATCAGAAGAATTCGAGTCTTGAATCAGTTTTTATCTGATGGAAGACCACAGGGATCCCAGTCAAATATTTGAATGGCAAATTCAGATTGGATTATTCCATATGAGGAACACCAAAATCCAATCAGAAGAATTCGAGTCTTGAATCAGTTTTTATCTGATGGAAGACCACAGGGATCCCAGTCAAATATTTGAATGGCAAATTCAGATTGGATTATTCCATATGAGGAACACCAAAATCCAATCAGAAGAATTCGAGTCTTGAATCAGTTTTTATTTGAGATGGTAGACCACAGGGATCCCAATCCACTTACTTGTTATGTTATCCAAGTCAAGGCTTGTTGTCTGTCTATCTGCAGCCATGTGACCTGATGGTGTTAAGGTACCATCTTGATGTCTTTCTCGCTGTGCTTCATCTAGGTTATGTATTGCTAATAATAAACTGTAATCCATGATTTTAAAACTCTCTAATACCTGTTAGAATGAACAAAACAATGAAGGTTTATTTATGTTTGCAACGAATTATGTATGATTGATTGAAGGGTGGCCTAAGAGCCAAATAGACAAAGAGAATGGGGGAAAAGGGCAGAACAATGGATGGGTGGATGGATGGATGATGAATGGATGATGAATGGATTGATGGATGGGATGAGATGAAGAGATGAATAGATGAATGGGGTGGGATGGATGGAAGAATGGGGTGGGATGGATGGATGCATGGGGATGCATGGGGATGGACAGAAGGTAAATAGACATTGTGTTGATACATACCCTACAATCTCTCTGGATTGTTTTCACTAATGAATTATATGTATCTGGTTCCAGAAATATACCCTAATGATGAAAGACAAACATGAGGTGAGATGCAACAAAAGCAAATGTACTAGCAACAGTAAGCACCAGTAACAACACCAGTAACATGAAACAACAAATGAAGCAACAACAAGCACTATAGCAATAGAAAAATATGGTAAGGTTTGGAGCAAGTAAAACAACCAACGGCAGCAGCAACAACAGTATATAAAAACTAATAATTTAACAAAACAAATAAACAGACAGAAAGACAGACAAATAAACAAAAATTAACCAGAATTAACAGTGCTTCCAAAGAGTGGCTATTTCAAATGAAATTTAGAAAATTGATATTTACAGAGGGAGGAAAATCCAAGGAACCTGGAGAAAAACCCTCGAAGCACAGGAGCATTTGATCATATACACATGCTAATTTGCGCGTTATAAGTAAAAAATTATTATTATGAGATAGCCAACTATCAACATACAAAACAGAGTCTGGGAAACAAACCCAGGTGGCCTTGGTGAGCTTTCCCACTGCACTCCTAATAAACAAGATTACGATGACTAAAATAATTATCAAAAACATCAGCAAATATCACAGCGGCAAACAAAAGCAGTGCAAGACACTAACCTCTGGATGGTCAGAAAGAAAGTCCAAGTCTTTCAGTGTAGGAGTTGCCTTGGCTTGTTCAGTTTTGGATGCCCTTCGTTTGTATGATGAACCCTGGAAATAGTGAATCATACTAGATAAATGAACTTGATTGCCTCTTTAGCTTGGGAATAACATTTACCCATTTCAGACCATGTATCAGTCCATTAAGTACCATTACTTTAATGAAATAGACATTTCCCGAATACGCTTGACTGACCACGAAACAATGGTTTAAGTCGAGACTGAACTTCATTCTTTTATTCATCAAGTTCAACCTCGACATGAAACCATTGTTTTGTGGCCAGTCAAGCGAATTCGGGATGGGTCTATTGGAAATGGCACACTCCGAAAGCAGGTGGTTTTCAGCAATTCTACTCTGGAACAAGGTATATAAAATTGTGCTCGCTCTGGGACAGGGTATATGAAATCACGCTCTCTCCTCTCTGGAACAGGGTATATGAAATCACGCTCTCTCCTCTCTGGAACAGGGTATATGAAATCACGCTCTCTCCTCTCTGGAACAGGGTATATGAAATCACGCTCTCTCCTCTCTAGAACAGGGTATATGAAATCACGCTCTCTCCTCTCTGGAACAGGGTACATGAAATCACGCTCTCTCCTCTCTGGAACAGGGTATATGAAATCACGCTCTCTCCTCTCTGGAACAGGGTATATGAAATCACGCTCTCTCCTCTCTGGAACAGGGTATATGAAATCATGCTCTCTCCTCTCTGGAACAGGGTATATGAAATCACGCTCTCTCCTCTCTGGAACAGGGTACATGAAATCACGCTCTCTCCTCTCTGGAACAGGGTATATGAAATCACGCTCTCTCCTCTCTGGAACAGGGTATATGAAATCACGCTCTCTCCTCTCTGGGACAGGGTATATGAAATCACGCTCTCTCCTCTCTGGGACAGGGTATATGAAATCACGCTCTCTCCTCTCTGGGACAGGGTATATGAAATCACGCTCTCTCCTCTCTGGAACAGGGTATGAAATCACGCTCTCTCCTCTCTGGAACAGGGTATATGAAATCACGCTCTCTCCTCTCTGGAACAGGGTATATGAAATCACGCTCTCTCCTCTCTGGAACAGGGTATATGAAATCATGCTCTCTCCTCTCTGGGACAGGGTATATGAAATCACGCTCTCTCCTCTCTGGAACAGGGTATATGAAATCACGCTCTCTCCTCTCTGGAACAGGGTATCTATTTTCGCACTACAGGAAAAGGTTATGGTTTTCAGCGATCTTGCTCTGTAACAGGGTATGAATTTCAGCCATTTTACTCAGGGGAAGAGGGTCAGGGTTCAGAGGGCTCAGAGGCACATCCCTACCCTAAACAAGTAAGAGTACCCCCCCTCCTCGGGGTGTTTTTTGATAAATGAACGCCATTGAAGACCTGGATGAGAGTAGAGTAGCTACTGGGGGTTGACAGGCAGCAGGCTTAAGAAGGACAATGATGAATAGTAGAGACTTCCTGCCTTTATTGGGACAGTGGTTTCCAAAGCAAATGCATCACAAGGCTGATCTCAAGCCACAAGGCAAACTACTGTATAATGATGATGATTTTGTGCATTGAGAAATGATATGGATATGGAGAGACCTCAAGTAAAGAAGCCTATATTCTACCTTTAGGTCGTATTTCCAGTGGAATTTATAGACTGTCGGTAACAGATTATTCATTATAACCAATCTGATATTTTTTCCTCCACACTGATAAAAAACAAAAAACAATTATTAGAAGTTGCATACTATTATATTTTATAGTATATTAGTATGTTTTAATTAACTTGTGAAACAAGCATACTAAAATATGTTATTTCACAGGTTTATAAAAACTATTCTATTTCAATGTCCAATTATGATGTTGGGTGAACTTGACTTGATAAATGTATTATCTGCAGGATTACCAACAGATAATACATTTATTATGTGATGTCAAGTTTACATGATATTAGGGATTGGTAGAAGGCTCCTGTCCAAACAGAAGTGAGATAGTGAGTGAAAATATGTATCACAGCTATTTTCATAAACATGCGTCCTCGGTGCTCTTGAGTTGCATGCTGAAATTTGGTTTTCCGCTTCCGTCAATCAAACCTAATCAGTCGGTAACTTTCATATTTTTGTCCTGCGCCAGCAAAAAACCAAATTTCAGGTGCAACTCAAGAGCACCGAGGATGCATGTTTATGAAAATAGCTTTAATGATATCTATTATACATCAATTTTATGAGCACTACATTATCATACTGTATGTACTAACCTGATAACAAAAAAGACCAAAAAACTTTGGTAGTAGAGTTTTCTTATTTTGATTGAGATTCTGCAATCATTATAAAACACAGAGATACTTGTTACAGTAAAAGTCAAGATTTTAGTCTTATTTGTCTATTCGTTCTAGCGCTTTCAAATCAAATTACGTCCAATTACTTATCCCCATCAGCTGATCTGAGAGAAAACGTTAACCAATCAGAATGAGAAAATTTGCAAAACTTAGGTGTCACTTTTCCACTAGAAATCATGGTTTTTCAGGCCACAAAAGTCAAAAAAAAATTTGCTTATAATAGGCTGATAACAGTAACATAATAATTACTGTAATAATTAGTTGCAATGGTGGACAGGTTTTTACTTTTTGCTGGTCAATTTTCACAGACTTTATGACACTTCAGTTTTGCAGTGACGTCATTTCCATGTCACTATTTCTGTGGCAGGACAAGGAGTTTTGTTCAACCTAAAAAAAATTACGCCCCCACCCCCATTTCAGCTTCCTGGATTCACCCCTGAAACCTATACCTGGAATGTCTTACCAGATAATATCCTGGCAGCAGTTTTTGCAAGAAATCAGCTTCTTTATGATCAACAGTCTTAATTATGAATTGATTGTCATTAGTAACGTAAAAGAGAGAACCACTTGCTCCTGGATTGGACAGCTCTAACAAACCCTCGTTACACAGGGACATCTGAAAACAAAAGGAAAGAAATCATCCTAAAGGGAAGAACATTTCTATTGGAAAGCTCTAACAAACTCTCGTTACACAGGGACATTTGAAAACAAAAGCAACTAGCCATCATCCTAAAGGGAAGAACATTTCTATTGGATAGCTCTAACAAACTCTCGTTACACAGGGACATTTAAAAACAAAAGGAAAGGCATCATCCTAAAGGGAAGGACATTTCTATTGGATAGCTCTAACAAACTCTCGTTACACAGGGACATTTGAAAACAAAAGGAAAGGCATCATCCTAAAGGGAAGGACATTTCTATTGGATAGCTCTAACAAACTCTCATTACACAGGGACATTTGAAAATAAAAGCAACTAGGCATCATCCTAAAGGGAAGGACATTTCTATTGGATAGCTCTAACAAACTCTCATTACACAGGGGCATCTGAAAACAAAAGGAAAGGCATCATCCTAAAGGGAAGGACAGTTCTATTGGATAGCTTTAACAAAGCATTGTTACACAGGGACATCTTAAAACAAAAAGAAAGGAAGGGTCCTAAAGAGAAGAACAAAGGGCTACTTTGGCTATACAGCGGCATCATTTTCAAGACCTCAGGCACAGTTTTTTCCTATCTGGACTGACTATAGGACAGTAAATAACTTATTTATTTTTTCCAGTATTTTTTACTTGAAACTGTAAATCACCCATTGAGGCAATTGACTGGAAAAATTTTTTATCTACTACAGATCTCACCAAGCTGTGGCGACACGTCAAAAATTTGTCTCGCTACCACAGTGCAATGCAATACATGAAAGATGGAACGCCGACTGCTGTAACAAGAGTAGGCGTGTCAGTAGACGAATTAGGGCGTGGTAGGGAGACAAATTTTTGGCGTGTCGCCACAGTTCGGTGAGATCCGTAGTGTCATATTATGAAATACTCTAAGTGTATTTAAACTCAATGCTTCATTTTTGAGGGTTTGAAACTGTAGAAAGTGCAATATTATCGTATAGTCCTTTGGTCCTTAAATTTTGCATTTGTTTAGGTAAGTAGATTAGTAAGTAGGTTAGTAAGTTGCTCGTTGCTTCTTCCTTTCTTTGCTTTGAGGGGTTTTTCTCTTGAAAAACCTGAAGAACAAGCCTAGATGCTCAGGAAAGAAGCAACTGTGTTTGCATACAGTACACATGTGATACATATAGTCATTGTTATAAATACAGTCATCGTTTGAAGTGGTTTAATTGTCTTACCATAAAATCATCAGGTTTCATGCTAAAAAGATCTCTAAAGAATCTAAAAAAGATAGAGAAAAAAACTGTAATGAGTTTACCACTCCACAGCTACTGTAAAAAGAACGGCTGGTTATCATGGGAAAATGTCCGGCCAGAATTGGAACTTGTCTGCTCAAATCTTTGCCTTCCTGGTCATTTTGACAAGTAACATTAAAGTGCTACTACTAAGAAAATCGCTCAAACTTGGATTCAGCTGAAACTTCCTAAAATACTCTTTAAAGGTCCAATAATCACTGTATGAAGTGTTTTCTCGATATTCAGGACGAAAGTATGATATTTTTACGATTATTTTTTGGAGTCTGTGACGTCATACACTCAACATCAAACATTGCTACATATATTTCTTTGTATATAAATCCTTAATTTATTTTATTCCTATGAAGCCCAAAGGGTGCCTAATGTGCTTATTTCACAGGTTACCGGTCTTTTCGAACCAAAGTCTTTTTGATCCAGGTCTTTTCGAACCAGGTCCAGGTCTTTTCGAACCAGGTCCAGGTCTTTTCGAACCACCTATATACACTTTCGATCCACATACATACACATTCGATCCAATATAGTTGTGAGATATTTTATAGATGTTTAGTGTTTTCTTTCAGAAACATTACAGAAATATCACAGAAGTGAATTAATCCAACTGAGTGAACCAAGTATCGTGTGTGATCGTGTGTGATATGTGTTAGTATCGCTTACGAAGTCAATAAGTTAGCCCCCATAGTCACTTCCAACGAAAGTCTTTAGCCAAGAAAAGATGTTTTCTCCTTCATTTACGTGAATGTCCTTTTGAATAAAGTGAAGGAATATTATGAAGAAGTCCAAAACTTTAGAAGCGAATGATTACTGTTGTGTGACAAGCGTGTATGACAATTAGCGTGTGTTGTTACTGACTTGTCAATGAAACCGGTAAATCTTCTATTAGGTAACGAGTTATTTATTGATTTTTGGAATCTTCTTCAAAAACGTTTTTATATTCAAGATGCTTTAAAATACCTTTCAAACAAATAAAGTAGGGGAGCGAACATCGCGAATGAGTTAAAAAAGTCTGTAAAAGACGCGAACGAATAGATGTTGTGTGACGTGTTACATGTGAAACTTGTCAATGAAACCGGTAAACTATCCGATTTATGTTAGAAATATTTGCTTGTTTGCCCAAATCTCTCTACAAAAACTTTTTCTTATTATCCAAGAAGCTTTAAAATACCTGTCAAACGAATAAAAACAGAGAAACATCACAAAAGAATAAAGAAAAAAACAGATAATTCACGAATTAAAGGAGCGATACATAACACAACACATTTTATATATTTTAAATTAAACTCACGGCAAATAAAGTAGGGGAAACATCGCGAAGGAGTTAAAAATTTAAGACGCAAACAAAAATATGTGTGACAACAAGTCTAGAGTGTACACATGTGAAACTCGTTAATGAAACTGGCAAACTAGAGTCACTCTATCCGATTTGTGTATTTGATTGAAATATTTTGCTTGTTTGCCCAAATCTTGAGCAAAAAAACACAGTTATTTTCTCCCGTAACGTTTATGCTAAACTCATGGCAAATACATTAAGGGAAACACAAGGCAAATGAGTTAAAACGTTGTGACAAATGTTTGTTGTTCGGTTGCGAAGGACGCTAAGAAAACAAGTTGAAAGTTATATTTGCACTTTTGCACTTATGCCTCTGGTCTGTGGAATTTGTTCCACATTGGCCATTAATATCAAAATATACACAAAAACAATCAGATTTGAACATCTTTAATAAATCTTGCTATAATGATGAATATAATTTGTTCACTTTAGATACTGACACTGATATTCTCTGTGGACCTGTTTTTTTCCATCTGGTCAATATGGAACTATATTTCATTTACATATTTTCGCCTCCATTCAATTACTCTTTCAAAGATTAAGGAACGGCTCACCTTAACACAAGGATATAATCATCACAAAAAGAAAAAAGACACAAATGTACAAATTAGTGTTTTGTAGTTTTTATTGTAATATATATTTTCATATTTCAGTGTTTATTCCAAAAACACCGTCTAAGAAAATAAAAAATTGGTCGTAAAATTGAAATACTGTCAAATGGACTTATCAGTGCATGAGATTTTTTATTTCTATCCCCATATCTTTACAATTTAATTAAAATTGAACTAATCTGATGTTCTGTTAATCAAGTGGAGTTTCTTTCAACTGAACCGTTTGTATAAGTTTTTACTAATCAATAAATAGTTTCAGAAGTCAACAGTTTCCATTTTGATTTAGATGTTGATTAACTTTAGGAAAAAACTTTAATATTCAAGTATGTGAAACACGTACATAAGCTTAATCAATCAGAACTGAATGGCGTTTTGAATTCATTATTTCAATCCAAAACGATTTGATCGATTACAAAAACAGTTAGCATTTCATACGCTAAACTTAGCCACTGATATTTCCACTTCATGTTTATACACAGTCATTAGATACCATAAACAAGAATTTAAAACTATTTTCTACTATATATTCAAGACAGGTTAAAGGCGTTTGTTTGAAAAAGTCCGTGACACCGATGTGTCATCAGGCCCAGCCAAATTCATAGTACAACGGGCATAGTTTCGATTTTTTTAATGATTATAATATTATATTGGTGCTCAAGACAACTTTTTAAACTACACTCTTTTAAATTAACTATGTACACAGCATATAGGATTGTAAAAAACGAATAGGATTTGTCCATTATTTAAATATGAATAAGTTAATATATAATACTTACAAAGAAGAAGGAATTATAAGATGAAAAACTGACTAATAAGGAAAATTGAAATATATATTAAATATATAACTATGTATCTTTATCTAAAAATCTACGTTAATAAGGACGCATATAGGACGTGTTATATGCTTTAGTTATATAGGTGGATCGAAAGTGTATATAGGTGGTTCGAAAAGACCTGGACCTGGTTCGAAAAGACCTGGATCGAAAAGACTTTGGTTCGAAAAGACCGGCTACCATTTCACATTACTTGTGACTATAATTTATATTTTGGGGTGTTTGGGTATTTCTTTCTCCCTTTACTACTGATATTTTGATCATAAACTACAAAGAAATGTATGGAGCGATGTTCGATGTTGAGTGTATGACGTCATCATGACTGGCTACTGAGAGCTGGTATTTTGGCCCTGTTACTCTGATGGTACAGTAGAGGAAGAACCTAACATAATTTATAATAATAATTTATAGTAATAATAATTTATTGAATTTGTATAGCACAAATCTCAATTGGGGTATTTTCATTTGTGCTATACATACTGTACAATAACAAACAAGGAGATGTTTGATTGAACAATGATGAAGACAACAATGATGATAAAGATGGCAATGACAATGATGACCATTGATGGCGAATGATGAAGATTGCAGGGCACGAAATTAACTTTTAAACCCACCAGCAAAACCTTCCTAGTAAGTTTTATTCTCATTTGCAAAAATTTCAAAGTCACTAGCGATCGGACGCAGTGAATAAGTATATGTAAAAGGACTCCATGCAGTCCGATTAAAGAAATAATTGGACGAAGAAAATTCCGAGGACTTCCAAAATTGGATGAGGCCATTGGCCGAGTCCAATTAGGCAGTCAGAGGAATTTTTCGAGCCTAATTATTTCTTGATTGGGGAGCATGAAATCCCATTACCTATTAATTATATAGCTGCCTAATTAATCCCATATCAACAAGACCTGTCCAATTAAGAAAATAATTGGACAGTTACCTATATGGGATTAATGAGAAGCTGTATAATTACAAACATTAATTGATACGGGCCCTAAATTTTTCAGTCCTTCAATTTCTGGACTGTGGTCATACTCACAAAACTTAGCTAGTTAAATTTTTTGTCACTTGCTAAATACAAAATTTCACCCGCATTTTGTGAGTTTGTGAGCATTAATTTCGTGCCCTGGATTCTGTTAAAAATAAATGAATAAAATATAATCATGTACTACATAATATTTAATTTATACAAATCATACGTATTTAAAACATCTTCTTACCTAAAAGCAACAGGAGCAAATGATTTGAATTTAAAGTCGCTAAATTTATGTGAAGGTGTTCCTTTTGTTCCCTCGCTGTTAAATCATAACAAGTTATCAAGATAAATTTATTATTGATTTAGTTATGTTCCCAAAATTATCTATACCCTTCCATGAAGGAATTGTTTTAAGAGCCCACCCTTACCCGCAAAACTCCAATGTTCTTCCATACAAACTCTGTAATTTTTGTTCTTTCTCTAACCCACCCCCCCCCCCCCCCCCCCACCCTTCAGAAATTCCAAATTCCTCTGTGGGGTGGGTATGGATAATTTCTGGAAATACTTAATAATAGTTAAGGTATTCAATAATGATATTGCTGACTGTTGCTGACTGACAATAGAGTTGTGTTGGTGTAGTATACTGTATGTGCAGAAAAGGGATACTTTACAGTGTGTACATGTATAGTATGTCATGTCTGTACCTTGGAAACCATACAGTTTCAATTTCAGCAAAGTCTTGCATGAGTACATCACGTTCTTGTTTAGCCGACAGTCTTCCAACCTTCAAAACAGATGTGGCATATAATAAATTAGATTATTTTAAATAGACTGTTTTCTCAAGGTTGCATGCGCATCCAAATTTAAGGAACTTGACTTGCTATGATACCAGAACACTAGCTTCATGATGAGAATTATCATGTATTGCTATGATTTTTTTCCAATAAGAATTCATCAAATGGATTATTCTCCTCTTTAATTATGACACTGGCTTCTCAATTTTACTGAATTTTGCGTTTTTTAGTTTCGTGGTCCATCAAGATTGGATGCACAGTCTATTACCCAGTGATGAACTAGAGTGTTTGATAGAAACTGGGTAAAAAAGAGCACAAGAAGACACAAGAATCAAGAGCAGATCCAAGGGGAGGGGGGCAAAGGGGGGCTGAAGCCCCCCTTCAGCAGAAAAAACAAAACTGAAGAATTAGATGCTTTTTTTATTATTTTCTGTTGTTGACAGAAGAAACTCAATTAGCCCCCCTAAACTCAATAAGGCCCCCCTAAAGTTTTGGCTGGATCCGCCCTTGAGAATATGGATACAACTCAAATGAAGAATTTTCTAAGGAATGACACATGGTCTGAAATGGGAAAACATTACAGTGCGACTACTCCAACCAAAGTCACCTTGACAAATTTTCCACAAATTAGCCAATCAAAAGTAGGAATCTGAAAAAAAGGATTGCTACGAATCGGACAAATCACGGCTGTTTCAAATAGGAATTTTAATCCGCTGACTAAAAGTATGGCTGACGCTATTCTTGCGTAAAACTAGATATCATATTACGAGAAGCGTGGTTTCGAATTTCGACTTCTTCCAAACAAGAAGGGATCGCTGATCGTGAGGAAATTATTTACTTTATTCGTGGATGATATCAAATGCATGGTATTTGTGTCTGAATGATCCAGAAAATAAAGGAATGACAAGGTCTATAAATATTGTCTGGGAAAGCGAAGACCTCATTGGCAACAGTGACAGCGACGAAACTCTCGATTATGAGAGTGAATAATTATATGTATATAACATTTAAAAAAATAAATAAATAATTTAGCTTCTACTAACAAATCAGTTTATATATCATACGATTATTTTTCTATTTCTTAAGTGTATCATATCATTAACTTGAATTTTATTTACATATAAACATGTACTAGTACATAAGATGATTGTGAATGAGCGATAATATCACGTCAAGTATATACAGTATACCGGGCGCAACAAGTTTGAGAAATTGATGACACATCTATTCGTACAATCTGTTCAGATCTTTTCAAAAAGACCTTTTCTGTGGGTTAAAGGTCTTGTTTTCTAAGATAAGCTTTCGCTAGAAGCAAAACACTGCATTAAAAGTTGAAAAACATTGCATATTTTGGCACTACACGGGCTTACCCATAAAATCCCGCCTCGATACTGGGAGTTCTAAGAAGCATGGAAAAAAAATATCCATGTTAGCCCACAGAACAATTTTTCAACTTCAATCTCCGACCCCTCTAGTAAATGTAGGTCTTCTAGTTTATGCGAACTCGCTGCGCCCGATCTCCTGCTCGATTCAACCAAGTTTACATCTCTTCTACGAAATTTGATCGGCTTTAATATTAAACTATTTACCATATATGGTAAATAGTTTAATATTAACTCGCAATGATCTTCGCGCATGACATCTTACATACATTGCTAACACGGCTTAGAAGACTGCCGACAACTTTGTTGTTGAATGTAAACGTGCTGTCTCGTAGCAACATAGTGATAAGATCTAACAGTGTCAGCCTGATAATATCTTTGTCTGGAAGAAACAAACTGTAATTATAAAGACTGTACTTTATACGGTCTCTAATTTGCTTTCCTGTCATATTTGAAGTCGTACATTACTATATTTCTATATCTTTGGTGACACAAATCACTACAACAGAAGAATATTTAAATTCAAAATTTGCTGCTAATCTATTGTCTAAATACTCAAACACTATTGGATAATTTGGGGAAAATTTGTCGAGGTGGCTTTGGTTGGAGTAGTCGCACTGTAAGCCCTTGCAAGCTAAGAAAGTCCATTTCCCCAGGGTTTTTATTAAATATGGTAAACCAATTATACATTAAGCTGGGTTATGTTCTAGAGGGATTTTTTGCAACTTAATGAGGGTCATAATTATCGAAAAATCCTCAGACATTAATTACTTTGATCTGTGAAAAAAAAAATCCCCCTGAAACCCAGAGTATGGTAGACGATGTTTGAGACTAGAGTTGAGACAGATTAATCATGAGTTGAAAATGAAAATTTAGTCGGCATAGACATGTGAGCGCAGTGGCCACAAGTTTATTAGTATAGTACACTATTTAGTGCCACCCGGCCTCATTAAATAAAGTTGTTATTATTATTATTATTATTATAGCGCAAAATAATATATTTGCTTCTGATCTACAATCTTGGTCAAAAATGTTGAGAAATATTTGGTTTTGATGTTATTTTCATGAAAAGCATGAGAAATTCCCCTTAAAACTACCCCCTCCCCCCCTAGACAATGTTGTTTCTAGGGATACAGGGCTGCTTTACCTACTGGGACCAACATTGTCCTGGGGGAGAGGGGGTACGGACAATATTTTTTTAAATAAGGGAAATTCTACTATTTCATGATTGGATGACAAATGTATTATAATCTACACTGCATAGCTGAATATTGAATACTAGTATTCACCACTGATAATTAATATAATTATCATAAATAACTTACTGTAAATCCAATGCCTAGCTGTATAGCAGACATCAATGCTGATGAAGGAGTCTGGAAGAACGAAGGCATGTTATTATGTAATATGTGATAACATGTAAAATGCAACCACTACCAGACCTTATTTTATGTTCATGAATAATTAACATGCCCTATTAAATAAATTGGACTCTGGCGGCTTAAAAAGTCATTTATTGTAACTCACTGTAGTGCCAGTAGCAGGAGTTCAATTAAGATTTCTAAAAAGGTTTTTCCAGACATTCAAACTCAATCCAGACATTTAGTGACTCTGTACTTATTATATAAATATAATGTATAAAATTATATACCTACTCCATTATTTTAAAAACGATAGGTGAAGTTTTGTTGCATATGTTGAATATTTATGTATTTATGACACCACAACAGCTTTTTGCCAATTAGTGTAGGCCCTGTAGAGTTTTAGCACGGACACCGAAGATGGTCATCACCAACGTCTTCAGTGGGTCTTTTACGTTTGCCTTATACAGGGTTATATTACCATTTACAGGTGTAATTACAAAGGCAGCACCATCTCCTCAGTTATTTTATGACCCTGAGCGTTGGTCAGGCTGAGGCTAGAACCACGACCTTCTGCACAACAGACGACGTTCTTACCAACTGAGCGAACTGGATGGCGGTTAATACACACGGTTAATACACACACACATTAATACATACCTTTTTATAAGTGGTCTCTCCCTTCTCATCAACTCTTCTATGTCCCAGTTTAGATCTTGGGGTGGTCACCTTTATTGTGTCTGTCTTTTCGTAATTCCCTGCCATGGCTTGGGTTGCAGATATCTAGACAATTTTCAGAACAAAAGGACAGCATTAGTCTTAGAGCACAACTAGAATACTCCATTGTACAGTACCCTTCAGTTACTATGAATAAAAGTTTCAAGCCTAGGCTGGAGTTTTGTCGCATAGCAAAACTATACTTTTAATCATGGGCAGCAACTCCTACCTTGACTTGCAACTATTATTTATGGTCAATGACCTAAACGGTAAAATGGAGTATTATGCAAAAGTATGAGGATACATTTTTCCTTATGCCAGTATTAAGTCAAGTTGTTTTTACTGTAGATGCAAACAAGTGCAAGCACTGTCAAGAGTTTTTATTTCATCAAGAAAACAGGCTTATTTTACCAGCTAAGCACAGGGATCATTGGTTATTCAAATTGCCAACTAGAAATCTATTGGACAATCCATTGAAGCTTTTGTTGAAACGTTTGGCAGGTTTTGGTACATTAATAGGGACCTTAAGCTGCAGGACGGCAACGTGGGCGACAACGTCGGCGAAATTCAGGCGCTTCAACCTTCAATTGTATTATTATTTCATGTTTACCTAGTATTTTACTCAATAAGCATCCCTGTTTTGGAGTGAAATGACGTCTTTTGGGAGCGCTTTACTCATAACGAAAATCAGCAAAGATAAGCTCTTGGCTTAGGCGTTCTCTTTAGTACGTAAAAATAGGACATTTCACGTCTTACTTTCAGCATAAGGCAGCAATGATGCACAGTATTTCGTACATTCCAACGAGTACCTATTGAATAGCGCAATTAGTGCTATTGTATAGTTGCCGTCGTTGTCGTCGTTGCCGTCCTGCAGCTTAAGGTCCCTAATATCACAGTGTCAAAGTCTCCCCCTATATAAATATTAAGAGTAAATGGTTTGAAGCCCGGTGTTAAAGTTTGTTATGAAATGTGATTGTCCTTGTTTTCTCAATGGACTTTGAAGATGACTTCCACTCTGGTTGTCGAAACGTCAGTCACCCTTAACAAAAGTCTTACTCAAGACTACGCTTACCCGGTCGATCATATTTCACACCAAAAATAGAATTTTTGAAGGATGAAATATTTGCATTGTATTCGGTGATATTATATATACATAATATATTTTAGAACCATTTTTTTTAAACAGAGGATAACTAATATATAATGGGAATGACCAAATATAATTTGATGCAATGGCTGTAAAAATGGTGTGGAGGATGTTGACAGCATTGCTACAGTAAGTTAACCCAAACGTGCATGAAAAATATAATTTATTCCTATATATAATTTATTATTGGCAGAGTCTATCCCACCTCCCCCTCAATTAATAATAAAGGAAAAAAACTCTGCTAGCATTTGCCTTGATCAAAATTGACCTGATCATTTTGGGCATACTGGTAATATTTACTCATACCATTGCTGACTAACAGCTAACGTTTAACAGCTCTATAGGCATGTGTCCTTGAAAATATATTTTTTAAAGAACATCATGCAAACAGGATAGGGGTCCACCAAACCCCTATTTTGTTACAATGGCAAAGTGTGTGATTCGATCTGCACATGCCATTTGAGAAGAACTTTTAGTTGCTATATGCATTGGGATTTGCAATGAGAGGTTATAATAATGACTATACAACAACTGTCCTGCATTCTTATTGGCTGATTGTCAAGCATCAATGCTTCAACACCAGTAAGATAATGCAATTACATTTTTAAAATGATTTTTCATGCATGCCCCGTCATTCTTGGCAACAATTGATATTCTAGTGAGGATGGAAATGGGAGGACAATATGGCTTACTAATTACTACTATTTTCAAAAACATGTGAACTTCTACTGGCTAGTTTCGATTTGGAGGTTTTTTGCTGCCGTCAATCAAAACGAATCAGTTGGTACCTTTCATATTTTTTGACTGGTGGCAGAGAAAAACCAAATTACAGTGTGCACCATCATTACAGTGTGCACCATCATTACAGTGTGCACCATCATTACAGTATAATGAAAATAGCAGTAAGTAACTTTATGAAAACATGCTCATACTCATTTTTAAATACTTTTGTTTGTCGCGCTGTAAGGTCTCTGAGACAGAATACATGGAGGGCATCACAGAACCGTACCAAACAAACAAAAAAAAAAACGATTTTTTTAAATACTAACCTTATGGAAATAAATTCGTTTTTCGTTACTTTCGATATAACAATAAAATCTGTATGGCGACTGAAATAAATTTGAACCGAGAATATCTTTACGCATCTTCAAGTTTTAAATTTTTTGATGTGGGTATTCTTTAACCAAGATAACGGTGTTGCTTGAAAATATTCATTAAATCATAAAAAATATTGAACATCCTGTGATAAATTGATTTTCTCATGTACAATTTTGGAGTATATTTTGGACTAGCAAGCTATGTGTTGGTCACTTGCTGTCGCATAGAAGGAGCAACTGTATTTTATAAATCTATAAGTGAATTTGTTTTAAAAAATGTAGAATACTTACATCTATTGGAGCAGGTTTAGTTTTTGTTTTGTCGGAGACTTTATACGAAGTAGTTCCTCTTTCTGTGAAAGAAAATGAAAGACGTTGAAGACACTTCGAGTACAAGCTATAGTTTTCTTGCACTTTGCTTTATAACAAGATTTAAAAGCTTTTATAACAAATAATGAACCTTTTCTAACCTGAAGTATTAATCTTCAGGGTAAAGGAGTATAATGCAAGCCTTAAGGATTTTATGAGAGTTTTAATAAGGGTGAAAGAGGTTCAAAAAATCATTTCATGCTATTTTTTCATACCTGGTTCAAGGTTAGTTTCTGCCATATCGAAGGCTACAAACTCACTTCATCGCCTTCAAAACTACGTATTAACATCATAGATAAAAGAAATACTTTTCCAGGTCCTAGTTGAAGCCTTGGGTGGTGTATTTTTGGCGTTTTTGAGAAAGAAATGGCGCACAAACGAGTTGAATTCACATTATGTTTGCAATATTCGCCAAAATCCAACAAGACCCTAGTAAACGTGAAGGCTCCCGCCCCGAACAGAATTTTGGGACTGGCACGAGCCATCGTCACGATCGATAATCTTTCGGTGACGATACGTAGAAGTCAATAATCTCCCGTCAAGGTAATATTTAGCAGTCGACAGTCAATCAGCAGTCAATCGTTAACGTCCTACAATTCGTATTTTTAAATATTAAAACTTTTTTTTTATATAAGATGTTGTCAAGGTAAGTCGTCTCAGATTCAAAAAGTTCCAAATGTTATTAATCCGAAAATCAGCCAAAACAACCGAAAATTTACCGAAGTCTCCGAATACTAACGAGTACGACCGAAGACCCTGGAGAGCTCACGACTGCATCCCGAAGACAAACATTCGACCGATCGAGGCAACTGTGTTATTTTTATGGTGTTCTCGTTGTGTTCTCTCCGTTTCAAACTTTTTGAGTTGACTCTTGGGGGAAAAATGAAGGTCACACGTTCTTGTTTCTCACTTCTAAAACCAGGAAAACCTCCTTACAGGATACTTTTCTTCGGAACTGATTTTTTTGCCATTCCTCCTTTGAAAATGCTGCTTCAAAATGCAGGGTGAGTCACGTGAGACAGCGTTTTTACTTTCTGTAGACCGTGTAATTAAATTTATTTTTGAATATTTTTGAAATAAGTTTAATCGTAAATCTGATTTTAGAGAAATTTCGCATTACGTTTTCTAGATATTCGTGAAGCAATTTACGTAATTTGGTTAAAAATACAGTCATAACTGCAGATCTATAATAATTAAATAATAATAATGATAATAATAATAACAATAATGATAATGATAATAATAATAGCAACAATAATAATAATTGAATTATAATAATAATAATAATGATAATAATAACAATGACGATAATAATAATAATGATAATAATAATAACAATAATAATAATAATAATAATAATAATAATTAACACACTGAATTAATATGCATCAACACTGCAATAATAATTTCGGTTCATTGTTGGATTTTTGGTCTTTTCAATCTTCTCTTAATCATTATAAAATAACTGTTATGAATGTCGCGTTCTGATTGGCTTGGAGCGCGTGCTTTATTAGAGCACATTGCATGCAGGCGCACTTTCCCTTGCGTCATTCCTATCTAAAATAAGGGTTATTTTAATTTGTATTTCATGAAAGAAATAAAAAAACTTGCTTGCTGTGCTGTGTGCTGTTATAAAGCACTTGGGGATTGGCAGAACACTCGAGAAGTGTCCAGAAGCACTCCGCTATGCGTCGTGCTTCTCCTCTAACACGTATCTCGTGTTCTGCCAACCCCCACGTACTTTATCACTGCACAGGCGCGCATGTTTTCTATTTCTTCAATATTAAATCAAAAATACTATTCAAATTTAATAACGGGCAATGCAAACATATATGACTCTGTGTTTATCAGAAGGTCAGGTCATGTTGAAACTATTTAAGCTGATCACTGATTGGCAAATTTTGCTCTCTTTTGATAGTTAATCATTTTTTATCATACAGTAATGATAAAAAGGTAAATTATACACCGTGAAAGATGAAAAAACTGACGTTCTATACATCTCAAATGCACCATACATATATAGAGTTTGAATTGGAATTTATTTTTGAATACATTTATTAAAAAATCCAATATTATAGTGAATAGAATTAAAATGTAGTCTTAGGGAGCTCACTTCTGCATGTCATTTGACTATTATCATTTGGTATATTTTTAATTAAACAGGGGCGTAACCAGGGACCTTGCAGGGGAGGTGCACAGGCAATGATTTGCAGAACCAAAAATAAAAATTAAAAAAAATAGCAGAACCAAAAAAAAAAAGCAGAACCTAAAAAAAAAAAAAGAAAAAGAAAAAGAAATCATAATGGGTGAGTGATTCTTAAAACATTCTATAATATGCAGATGGAAAGTGGTCTTCATTTAATCAAAAAACATTTACATGGAATTTTAAAGCAAAAGGAGATAGATGAGCGGACCTTAAGCTTTTATGGGGGGGGGGGGTATGTGCACCCTGTGTTCCCCCTGGTTACGGCCTGTTAAAACTATCATTTTGGAAAATATATCCCTACCTACTCCAATTCACCTTCTCGGCACTAGCCCTCATGGAGTATACATTGTTTTAGATTGTGTTACAGTCACCAAAAAGGTCTGACATTGTTCTCGAATTTCTGTACAAATGTACTGACTCTAAATGAACTATTTACTTGGTTAAAGACCCATTGTCACTTACCCTGATGCACCGCGGTCACAAATGAATTTCGTGGTCCATGAAATTCAAAGATTCATATATTGAATAATAACTTCATATTAAATCCTTTTCCAACACAGCACTAAGGCACAATAATGATTCTTTTACATTCTTTTACGGCCTTAGGGACTATCTAAGAGTTTATTCAAAAGGTTGGAATTGTTTTTTCAGTGGTGACACGATTCAAAATGTAAACAAATTGTGATGCATCACGGTAATTGGCAATGGGTCTTTAATGTTTAATTAGTTCCTAACACAAGCAAATAATCATTTTTCTAGCTTGATTGAAGCTTTTCTTACTGCTGTTGAGAGAGCTAACTAAAGAAATCTACCTAAATTTTCTCTTTAAAGTCAGTGAATTTGTATGGAAATCCGAGAACGATGTCCAAACTTTTTGGTGACTGTAACACAATCCAACAAGCTAGCGCCAAAAAGGTGAATAGCATGGGATTTCTCTAAGCTAGGGATAATAATATCATTATGCACTTAGTGCCTAGATAGAAAAAATAATACTCATACATAATATGTATATATATATAATATATATAATATATATATCAGCTAGTTATTTCAAAAAAGGTTGAATACTGAATACTGCATACTGAATAGTGCATTCCAAGGCCATGCAAAGGGCATTGTGGGTCTCATTAATTTGAAATAAAAAGTAAATATACAGCAAATTTAACTCTCTATATGTCTTTGTTGTAGATATAGAGCTACTCTGTAGATATGATTCAATATTTAAATCGTTATTATTATTATTATTATTATTATTATCCACAATGCACCTCAGTCTTGGAATGCACTAATCAGTTTGTAGTAGCAACTTACAACCCTTTACTGATCTGTGTAGATTTTGAATATCTTAATATCGAAATAATGATAGATGGCCAGAAAAATAGCAAACCATCCTGATAATACAGGGCTTGACAGGATGCGCGGGTGCAGACCCGCATAATTCGCCTTTTTCCGCACAATCGAACGATTTCCACATAATCTGGCAAAATCCGGCATAATTTCAAATTTTTTCCCGCATCCTGTCAGAAGCCCTGATAATAGAGTGAAGTCATTATACCCGTGAAATAGATATTAGAAAAATACACTTTAGTAGACCAGAATTCCATTGTTTTCTTTTTTGTCTACTTGACTATTACACGTTGACTAGTATATTTTATTTCACGGGTTTAATGCCTTCACTCTAATCACTGCAATATTTGTATGAGAATATATAGTAAATATATATTTGTACTGCAGTTGTAATGTATCAAATTGAGCTGATCCTCGCAGTATTGCAACATTATTGAAAACCTTGAACATATAATTCAGTTTAAAAACATGTTATGTTTATTTATTTATTTTTTTCATTTAAGGTCTACTAACAACAGATTAATAGAGCATGTTGAGGTTGTCTGCCCACCAGAAAGAAGACGAGTAATCAATAAGGTGAGTAATATTAATCAGCTATATTGGATACTGCAAAATCATTACTGAGGTCAAAAACATAAAACATAAAGAAG
>WHPX01000837.1:152500-198444 GCA_011057435.1 Actinia equina
AAAGGTTTTGCGATTCAATGTCTTGGAAATGATATCAACTCAAGAAACCTTTGGTTTGTTTGTTCGTTTGTTTATAGGTTTGATAGAGGAAAAATATTTTTACAAGAGAAATTTCAGGTACTAAAATAACAAAAAAAATCGGGCGTTTCGAAAAAAATTGTTTTAATATAAAAAAATTCCCTATATGAAATGGTTTGTCATATCGAATGGATATCGTATGACATACACGATACGACATGCCGTAACATTGAAATGGCTTCCCATAAGAATGGTTATCGTATGACGTACACGGTACTACTTGCCCTAACATTGAAATGGCTTCCCATAAGAATGGTTATCGTATGACGTACACGGTACTACTTGCCCTAACATTGAAATGGCTTCCCATAAGAATGGTTATCGTATGACGTACACGGTACTACTTGCCCTAACATTGAAATGGCTTCCCATAAGAATGGTTATCGTATGACGTACACGGTACTACTTGCCCTAACATTGAAATGGCTTCCCATAAGAATGGTTATCGTATGATGTACACGGTACTACTTGCCCTAACATTGAAATGGCTTCCCATAAGAATGGTTATCGTATGACTTTCACGGTACTACTTGCCCTAACATTGAAATGGCTTCCCATAAGAATGGTTATCGTATGACGTACGCGGTACTACTTGCCCTAACATTGAAATGGCTTCCCATAAGAATGGTTATCGTATGACGTACACGGTACTACTTGCCCTAACATTGAAATGGCTTCCCATAAGAATGGTTATCATGGTCATCGTATTTATGAGTGAGTTTGGAGGATTTTTGTTGCATCATCATAAATAACTGGTTCCCCAAAAAGAACTACTTTCTATCACCTTCCCCCCGCACTAATGTTTGCTACTGAGTGCCCTCCTGCCAATGTACTTGTTTCCCATCCAGTTATCCAAACACCATGTGATCCCTCGTCTTTCATTAGATTCCTCATAAACTTCTCTGTATTCTATCTACGCATCCAGATACCCGATAATGTCATGTTTGATGAATTATCAACTAGTCTCTCCATACAAGGCACAAAAATGGTAAGACTAAAACTAAATTACTAGGGGGGGAGGGGGGGGGAGGGCAAAGGGGAACCAAACCTCGTTGACTATAAACCACATAAATTCTCATTATTCGCGAGCATATCATCGTTTGTTTCCCATCTTTTGTATTTATTTTTATTTTATTATTTTTATTAACAGACATTTTTTCCGTTTTTGTTTTAGTTATTTCGTGCTTTAAGTAATTTTGATGAAATGTCTAATAACGCAAAACTGCAATCCAACGTTGGAATATCTCACGGTAAGATTTTGAACAACTTAGAACTTTCATAGTCGCCCCTCTTAGGGAAAAAATATCTTCAAATCTTGTTGATACCCCAAAACAATCACTGGGCTGATTTAACTTAGGGTTGGCTAACTCACAGATCGAACCCTAAAAACCCCTGGGCTGATCTAAGTCAGGGCACGACTTACTCACAGATCAAACCCTGAAACAACCTCTGGGCTGATCTAAGTCAGGGCATGGCTAACACACAGATCGAACCCTGAAACAATTTACCTCTTGGCTGATCTAAGTCAGGGCATGGCTAACTCACAGATCGAATCCTGAAACAATTTACCTCTTGGCTGATCTAAGTCAGGGCATAGCTAACTCACAGATCGAATCCTGAAACAATTTACCTCTTGGCTGATCTAAGTCAGGGCATGGCTATTTTACAGATCAAACCCTGAAACAATCTCTGGGCTGATCTAAGTCAGGGTATGGCTAACTCACACATTGGACCCTGAAACAACCTCTGGGCTGATCTAAGTCAGGGCATGGCTAACTCACAGATTGAACCCTGAAACAACCTCTTGGCTGATCTAAGTCAGGGCATGGCTAACTCATAGATAGAACCCTGAAACAATCTCTGGGCTGATCTAAGTTAGGACATGGCTAACTCACAAATCAAACCCTGAAACAACCTCTGGGCCAATCTAATGAGGGCATGGCTAACCGGCACATATTGATTAGGAATTAAGCGCGTTAAATTGAGAATATGTATTCAGTGGAAGCAATTTTCTCCTTTCATTCGCAGCTCCTAAAGCTACAAAAGAAATTGGTTTCATAAACTGGAATGAACACACTTGGCTTCACGTGTGGAGAACATGGAGGGCACTCAGTACAAGGGTAACCAATCGCCTGTGTTTAAATATCTTATACACCTTATAAATACATAAATAAATAAATAAATTAATTAATTAATTAATTAATTCCTTGATTACAGACAAAAAAAAAGTTTTAATGACCCCTTATCATAAATGATTGTGAAACATTTCCCAACAGAATGCAATTCCCAACACAATCGCTGAAAATTAGCTTACATGTAAAAATATTTATCTTTTAAGTTAAAAGTAATTAGAAATTTGAATTGCCGGAGTTTTGAGAGTAGTTGATTCTAGATTTGGAATTTCAAACAAAAAGTCACTTAAAAGCCCAATCAAAACATGAGAGATACTGGTCCCGCGTCACGTCAATTAGCTGTAATTGCCCCCAGTTAAGTCCAATCAAAACATGACAGATCCTCATCCCGCGTCCCGTGAATTAGCTGTAATTGCCCCCAGTAAAGCCCTATCAAAACATGAGAGATACTGATCCCGCGTCGCGTAAATTAGCTGCAATTGCCCCCTGTTAAGTCCAATCAAAACAGGAGAGACACTGGTCCCGCGTCACGTAAATTGATAGTAAGCAGTAGAGGTAACGGATTGTTTGTCGTGTTGTCTTAGGTGGGTGTACACACTAGCTGGAAGGGAAAGAAAGTTCGCCTTGTCACCATGACATCAGATACTTTTGAAGGTACGTAGAAAATGAAGTATACCTTTTAATCCGGGGTAGGGGGGAGGTAGGGTTGTCAGGAAAGTAAAAAAAAGTGCAACATTAAATCAGCTGGTCAGGTTCACCAGCTACAGGTCTCTAATGACGTTCTTTCTGTTTACCGCAAACCTCAAACTGCAGTTCCACCCTCAGGCGTGTTCTGTTCAACTTTCCGCGACAAGGCGTCATAGTAAAGTTGTCGCTGGAAGAGCCGCCATATTGAATTTCATGTATTCTCGACTTTCACATCCCCATAATGCCTTGCGTCTTTGGGGGGTAACCAATTTAAAAACTGTCCCAAATTGAAAGTTTTCTTAATTGAATTTATACTTTACCTGCTTTTATCTGTATAATACTGATTATCAGTTTATTCCAAGTTATTTTTGCGTGTACAGATCATCAAGAGTTTTGGTCTTACAGAAAATGTATTGAGCTTAAACGTCTTCAAGCTTCTATCTTTTTCTGTTTTTTACTTCTTCATTTTATTTTTGGATACCAAACAAGGTATTTTCAACATTGTCTGATCAGCCTTCAGCAAAATAAATGGGTTTTTACCCTCTGGTTACCCCCCAAAGACGCAAAGTATTATGGGGATGTGAAAGTAGAGAATGCTGAGGATTGTTTCTCAGTGTTTGCGGGCGTGTTTCTGGGCCCGATCCATATAGAGCAGTTTTCGTATGAATGTGAAAAGCTCAATGCGGTAAGCGTGACGTGCCGTGACCGTGATGCTTTCTAGAACCTTAATTGCCTGATTTTTTTTCGCGCGCAATGTGATTGGTCTGGCGTAGCCCTTGCCGTGTCACGCCGTGACCGTGTTCGTGCCGTGAACTTTTCACGATCATACGAAAACTGCTCTAGCGGTAAGCGGTAAACCTAAATGTAAAGGTCTCTAATAGAGAGTTTTAGATTGCCTTTTTTTCTCCCCGCAAACGGCAAGCGTGACCACGTTTTCGTCGTTTTCCTGTACTTTACTTTACCTTTTACAAACCTTCTCACCAAAGACAAATCTTCTTTTGTTTTTCTACTACTTGGACTTTTTGCGATTCTTTTTAAGCTATTTAAATGGTCAACTGACGTTTTACGTTGGCCGTGAACGTCAATCTAAAACTCTCTAATTTATTATATGAATGTCATTCGCAAAATAACTGACCCAAAACCGTCGCGTTGTATCAATAGTGATAATGAAAATAAATAATATAATCCGGCTTGAATATAAAGACTTTTTATATGATTCTCAGATAATTTGGATGAACTTGAGGATGCTTTACCAGGACAGCCTAGATTCGATAAAGAAAAGAATATTTTATTTATTAAATGCAAAGTAAGTACCGGAATCATGTGTTAGTCATTTGGTTTCTTCTTCTCCTTATCTTTCTTCTTCCTTTACCTTGATCTTTCTTCTTGTCTATTTGCTTTTCCTTTACTTTTTGATTCTTTTCATTCATTTTCTTTTTTCCTTTTCTCGTTTTCTTTGTACTTCTCGCCCTAGTTTCCTTCTCCTTTTTCTTCTCCTTCTCCTTCTTCTTCTTCTTCTTCTTCTTCTTCTCCTTCTTCTTCTCCTTCTTCTCCTTCTTCTTCTTCTTCTTCTTCTTCTTCTCCTCCTTCTCCTTCTCCTTCTTATTCTCCTTCTCCACAGGTATCTCAGCATACTATATAAATATAAGCCACGTACCATACTTGAACATATGCTTTGATCGTCCTTCTAGGATGGTTGGGCCGGCTTTACGTCTCTTCAAGTAGAATGCAAGTCAGTCATTTCAGCAAAAGATTTCTCGAACTCATATCTTCAAACATCGAGGCATTCAAAAAATCATATTTTCAAGATATTGGATTCTTATATCTCAGAGTCACCGCTGAAGGAGGACAAGATACAAACATGACGAGGGCTCGTCCATCACCTTGTCTCCTCTACGGACCTCTCTCTTTGCTTTGGGGTTTCTGGAATCTTTCTTTGGCGGGCTACCTGTGGTGTTTAGAATAAATGACCAAGATAGACTGAGAGCATGTGTCCTCTCTTCCCAAGTCTACCCTCCCTATTTTTCGTTTTCGTCTTATTTTAATGTAATGGGCTCCCCATTCTCGTCTTTGGCCGCTCTACACT
Source organism: Actinia equina (assembly GCA_011057435.1). NCBI lineage: Eukaryota > Metazoa > Cnidaria > Anthozoa > Actiniaria > Actiniidae > Actinia > Actinia equina. The sequence continues at coordinate 157,484 of WHPX01000837.1, forward strand.
ACTTCTAGTGTGGACTTGGCCTGCATGCCACGCAGGCTAGTGTGGACTCGAAAGGAAACCGCTGCTAAGAAGTGGTGTCTTAATTTGAATTGGTCAATGCACAGGTAGCCCAAGCTTGGTTTCTGTGGTGTCTTGTTATAAGAAAATGTATGGGGATTCATCAAAAATTTCAATAAAATCATTGAAACGTGAAATAAAGCCTCGAAATTTTACCCGATCATTGAGAAATAGCACTTCTTTCGCTCTGTGTTGTTATTTTTTGAATTTAGCCCGTTTTAAGGATTTTTTTCCCCACCAGTAAGAAATAAGAGAAGGTTGGAGACTCGGGATCCAAAAGCGAGCCATCACGAGTCTTTGAAACCTCGTACGTCTTCAAATTTTCTTTCCAGCGCCAAATTTTAGTCATAACCCTTCTCTCACATCCCTATAGATCCGAAAAAAGGCGCGTTAGAGATTAGTCTTCGCGTCTTTAAGCCATGAAATTTGCCTGTATTCACATACTACCTCGCTTGTTCTGACTCGTACTTGGAGCTCACTATACACCAGTTCAACGGATTTCCTTCGGCAACCGACCCGAGGTCACGCCGGAAGTCTTCGTATCGTAAATGCAGATTTGGATATAGGTTAAATATTTTTGTATCGTAGGCCGTTAAAAAATACACTCGCCGTAGTAGTCTTTCTTCGAAATTATTTTCTTATATAATAACATGACACCACAGAAACCAAGCTTGGGCTACCTGTGGTCAATGGAAATATTCTTAAAACCCTTGCATTGGCGGTAATCAATAGTCTCCTAAGCAGCCGCTATTAGTATCGTCACGCCACGCTCCTCCCCTACTTAGGGGAGTGAGCGTTGCGTGACGACACTAATAACTTAGGGGAGTAAGCGTTGCGTGACGACACTAATAGCGGCTGCGTAGGAGAATAGGTAAACTATAGCCCACCTCCGAAATATGATTCGCTTGTCACGCACAAAGGTTTCCATGCGAGGCTTCGTGTACAATGCTAAGTGGTTCGTGAATTCTCACGTAGCCTCGATCGTAACAAAACTTTTATGTGACAAGCGAAGCCCGATTATAATGAAATCCAGATTTTAATGCCTATGACTATTTCAAGGAAATGACCTTGTTAATGAATGGATATGTTTCCTTTGATATGTATAAAGAAAATAGCTTCAATCCTTTCTTTCATTCTTCCCTTGTTCTATATTTACGGTCTAATTTATTATACTTTTATTAATTTATCTTTCATTTCAATTTACTCTATTGATATTATTAGTGTTGTTTTATTAGTACGATAGTAAATAACGCATTTGAATATTTATATAGATACTTGCGCTTTATAATATCTTGTTTATTCAAACCTATTGTAGTTTAAAAAACCAAATTACAGGTTGATGCGCTTAATATCAATAAATATATTTATTATATGAGCCTGGACACTAGCAAATCGAGCAATCTGATTGGATAGATCGCATCGCGGACTGGTCTAGATTCTCCGGTATTAACCGGTGCGATCGCATATTAATCTTACGGCGAAAACATTTTGTCCTTTTCAATGAAAAGTGGTCATATGATAAAACTCTTATCAACCGAGCTTGGTCGGTCTGTACGGGATAATCTTGACCTCGATCGGGTACAGACCTCGGTCAAGATTATCCCGTACAGACCTCCCGCTCGGTTAATAAGATCTAAATATAGAAATAATAACTAATTGACATATAAATTCATATTACTGTATACCAATAATAAAGCAAATGGTGATATTAAGGTGGCTAAAATCAGTAACGGAAAGCTCCGACCAGTAGCATTCAAAGCGCGCTAAAACAGACTTCTTCTCTTTGTAGCCATTTGATTTTTAAATATGAATTGGTCAATTGATTGAAGTTTAAAATATTGGGTGTGGCAAGTCGATCGTCCTTATTATGCAAAAGTTATGGGGAATTCCCGAAAAACAGTTTTTCGGATAGGTCTCAAAAAATCCCCCATGGATTTTGTCCAAACTTAAGTATGTTGTATTTTGAGTCATGCCCTTGCTGATGAGTGAGTTTCAAGGAATTATATCTAGCCTAAATGTCGCGCCAGACCGCAATGGCATCGTAGATGTAACTTGTACGGTTCTGTCTTGAAGCAGTGGGTTAATAGGGCTTCCATGCTTGATTAAAATAGATCAAAAACGAGTGAGAGTGTTTTATCAGGGCATTCAAACACCGAGAAACAGATTAAAGTAGGAGGCCAAAATTCCTTTTCAGCTATTCGTTTATTTTTCAGTGTCTTGATTCGTTTTTGATCAAGTATCAAGGTGCGTGCACGTGACTACAATGCAAAGTCGCCATTGGTCATTGACCTCATGAATATTAATGATTTGAGCAGCTTTTCTACGGTCCAACAAAATAGGAAGGCCTGATTTAACCAATGCTTCACGATAGGAAGAGAATCACGAGTTAATACAAGTTAATAAATTATTATTAGTATTATGATTTCCCCCACGCCTGTACTTGCCTTAATCAGTTTATTTCTGCTGTCATTGGTTTTCATTTCGTAACGGGACAACAAACCACTCCAGAAGATTCTTTTTTATTGTTAGAGAGTTTTAGATTTACGTTCACGACAAACGTGAAACGTCAGTTGACCATTTAAAAATTATTCTAAATAGCTTAAAAAGAATCGCAAAAAAGTCCAAATAGTAGAAAAACAAAAGATTATTTGTCTTTGGTGAGAAGGTTTGTAAAAGGTAAAGTAAAGTACAGGAAAACGATGAAAACGTGGTCAGGTTTGCCGTTTGCGGGGAGAAAAAAAAGTCAATCTAAAACTCTCTATCATTATTTCGTCGTCGTGCTTTGATCCTTGCCGGTTGGGGGAGGGGGGTGGGGTACTAGGACGATGTAGGTCTTGATAGGCGTGCCTGATGAAGCTCCAACTCCCCCTGCTCGATCATAGTACCATCCATGTACCACGCTCCCACAACCGGCACCAATCAATACCCTTTATCAATACTCTTCTTGAAGCAGTAGAATATTCATTGGAGTTATCGAAGGTTCGATGTTCTTCATCACGTCGTTGGGGAACTAACGATGGATTAATAGACCTCTTCGGCTCTGACGTAATGTTTTCCCATTTCAGACCACATGTCATTCCCTAGAGTATCATTTCTTTGTTTAAGGTTTGCGCTCGGTTGCACATGAGAAGACACATGAATATGGATACAACTCAAACAAAGAAGATTATTCTCAAGGGAATGACAGGTGGTCTGAAATGGGACAACACTACCCCAAGCCGAAGAGGTCAATTGCAGGTTACTTCAGATATACTCTTGCATGCATATCATTAAATCATCTCCCGTGGGATTGATGGCCAGTTTGAATAGATTTCTCCTCACACATCCCCTTCACATGCGATGGATGAAGTACAGGCAGCCCAACCAGGATCACATTCGCTCGCGGGAATATCGACCTCCGCGTGATTTCGACCCTCAATTTTTTCACTTGCTTTGCTCGTGACTCTGAGTCTCGGAGAGGTCGAATTGGAGCAAGTACCAATGCAGGTGCGAACAAAACACGGTTTTTTAAGTCTTTTATTATCATCATTTTGTTGTCAAGAGTCTTCTTCTTGCGATTGTGTGGAATCAAATTTATTCTCTCTTCTTCTACGGGTCTTCTTTCATTTAAAGCTCGCGAGGTTGGCTACAGTCTGGAACACTTAAATCCTTCGAAGCTTTTGCTTGAATTCCGGTTGTACTGGCCGATGAATCTTCTAATTCTTCTTCTTCTTCCTGATTATCGCGATTACGTGGAGTCAAATTTATTCTTTGTTCCGTCTTGGGACTTATTTCATTGGAAGTTTGAGGTTGAATTCCGGCTGAACTGGCTGATGAATCGACATACCTTCGTGAGATTTTCGGACGTCGACACGTGCCCCCGAAAAACTCCCTTATCATTCTCCTCAGATCAGGCATACTGTAAAACATTACAGTCGGACTGACAGCGGAATTAGAGTAGGCAAGAAACCCGCAAAGGTGCCTGATAATGTAGTCCATAGTGTAGCTCAACTTCGGCTGAAAAATTCCTTTCAAACCAGCATTCAAAGCGCAGATCAAGTAAGGAAGGATGCAAGAAAAGATCAGCATTACGAAAGTATTTGTTCCAGTGAAAGGTGTTTTGCTGGCTCGTTCCTTCGTTTGCTGAACTTGTCTTCGGCGTCTTCGTAGGAATTTAAGGATCTTTATGTTCGTGATAGTCAATACGATGCTTGGGATAACGTACTGAATGGAAGCATAACAGATAGACATTACACGGATATGAGTCAAGTTTGTGTCTATCACACATGTTATAGTATAGCTGTTAGGTCCGATATTGTGTTTGTTGGCACCAAATAATACTATACAGAAGGGAAGAATGAAACTAAAACTCCTAAAATCCATGTTCAAATGACTAACCGCTTGACACTATGTTTAGATGGCGCAATGAAGGGATGAAATATGCCAATATATCTGTAAAGGACAACTCCTCAATTCATTCTTTCTTTTATTAATTAGCTTATTTACATTCATAATATCATATTTCTATGGTTTAATCCTAGTTACGATACCTAGTTACGTTATTGTTTTCTTTGTTTATTCCCGCTTTTGTTAGCGTTGTAAAATGATCCTTTAGCGTCACCACGCGCATATAAAAGGCCATAAGCGTCCCTATTAGCCAGTTTTTTCCAAATAGTTACTCGTAAATATTGATTGTGTATCCAAACTCCTTTCGAATACGTTCCTTTGGTAAATCCTTGGTTTTTAGAGGCAAGCGGGATCGATATGTAAGTACTCCTTTATTTCTTATTTAGATATTTTGTTCGGAAAACTCAAAACGCCCACGCTATCAAAATGAGTTTTATACTGCTTTATGCCTACCCTGGTCCCAGAGCTTTCTCGTTTTTTTTTTTCTCTGTAAAAAGCGGCAACAACGAGCTGCGAAGCAGCGAGCCGCGAGAAACCTCTGGTCACGACCGTTGAGAATCTCACTTTCATGCCATCAACTTATGATCGTCGAATTCTGATTGGATGGCTATTTTAATCAGTGTACGAGAAATATGATTGGCTGGATTAGATATCTATGGGGGTAGGGGCTGAATGATTTTGTCACGTCAATATTTTTGTTTGGGGAGAGGGGTCAGACTTTTCGTGCCATCAGCCTGAAGTTTGATCTTTAAAATAAATCTTACAATCTTATCTAAAGTCTATAGTTTATAAATATTGCTGGTTTATAGTTTCAATGACGGTTTTGATATCCAGAGAACTATTCGAGAGTATCTTGAAGTCAATTCTCGAAAGTCGTTTTCCCGAAATAGAACAGCTATCGGCTGAGCAAAGCAACGCTTTGTTTGGTCTGTTAAACCGAGAAGATGTCTTCGCCGTTTTGCCAACCGGCCATGGCAAGTCAATCATATTCCAACTACTGTTCGACTTCTGTAAGGAACTTTATCTCAGAGGGTTTCCTTACCCAAGGAACGCCATCGTCTTGGTGATTTGTCCGCTAAATTCGCTGGTGGAGTCTCATATCCGAGAGTTGAATTCCCGAGGCATGACAGCAAGCAGTTTAACAGGAGATATTGATGAATCGAAAATACTGCGTGGTCAATATTCTTATCTCTTCGCAAGCCCCGAGTCTGTCCTCCAAAATGAAAAATGGAGGAAAATGCTTGAAAGTGAGGTCTATCAAAGAAATGTGTTCGCTGTTGTCACCGATGAAGCGCACGTGGTGCCAAAATGGTAAGCTCAACTGATATGACCCATCTTCGTGATGATAAACTTTGACAATCGATTACATGTAACTGTGACATTAGTACTTAGGGACCTAAAATTACGGCTTTCGTATATTTAATCTTGAGAACACAGGGGAGGATAGTTCTGATCATAGAGTAAGAGTCACAAAGAAGAAGCAATGATTCGATAAAAGGTTTCTTGGCGTAAACCTTGTAAAAGATAGAGCTAAAATATTCCTACATGACGTTGTAACCACAGTTCCGAAACATTTGTGAATTATAAAAATTGAAAAAAGCTTTAGATCCCAACAAGAAATCAGCTCAAACTGAAGTGTTTTTAGATCGGTCACTTGTTGCACAAATTGTAAATGTCTGCATTTATGCTCAATCATTGGTTATATTTTTTCCAGGGGATTCAGCAGCCAAAAACAGAAATCGAGTAAAAAGGAGTATGTTGCTGCTTTCCGTGAGTGTTTCTCAAGACTTGGGGAACTTAGATCTCTGCTCAGCCAGAAGCCACTGGTCCCCGTCCTTGCGCTGACAGCCACAGCAAATACAAAGACAAGGAAGGACATAAAAGAATCCCTCTGTATTCGAAAAAATTGCATTGAAATTTTTCTTAGTCCAAATAGAGAGAATATCTACCTCAACATTGCTAAGGTGAATTCAAACATTGGAAATTCTTTCGAATTGCTTCTAAAGGAGATTCATGAGAAAAATGTAACACTGGACAAAACTATTGTTTACTGCAAATCGATAAAGGACTGTGGCCGCTTGTTCATGCATTTTAAACAGGAACTTGGAAAGGATGCTTACGCTCATGATTGTGAAGCTTTGCCACAACATTTGATTATTTCCATGTTTCACCATTCTACACTGGCAAAGAACCAGATAAGAACATTAGAGTCCTTCCATGATGAGAATGGCACATGTAGACTGGTGTTTGCTACTAATGCCCTTGGGATGGGAGTCAACTTTCCCAACATAAGGAGAATAATTCATTATGGCCCACCAAGGGAAATGGAGGAACTCGTTCAGCAGATTGGTCGTGGAGGTAGAGATGGTAAGCCTGCTGTTGCTTTAATTATGTACACTGGGCATCATCTGAAAAACTGTGATCAGTCAGTTAAAGACATGTGCAAATCCACATCAGGATGTTTGAGGAAACTTTTACTGGCTGATTTTGGGGTTGAAGAGTTCCCCAACTACCAAAGCCATGAATGCTGTATCAACTGTCACAAAACATGTTTATGTTTAGAGGAATTGTGTAGTATCCCTTTGCCTGAAGTGTCACTTCCAGATTGTAAATCCAAAGCACCACAGAAGACCAGGAACATTACAGCACAACAAGAAGAGCTGTTGCGAGAACTCCTAAAAGACAATGTCTTGGAACTTTCTTTGGGTCTCATTGACTTCTTAGGCATAGATGGCACTGCTTTATTCACCGATATATTGGTGAAGAAAGCTCTAAAACATGCAAAATTTATTTTCAATAAAGCCTACATACTTGAAAATCTTCCTGTGTTCAAGAACCAACATGCCATGGACATATTATGTATGGTGAATGATGTGTTTGAAGACATCAATGAACAGGAAATTGATAATAGCCAGTGTTCTTCATCAGAGGTTGACTTTACCTGTTCTGATGTGGAACTTTACATCTGTGAAGAGTTACTTGAAGAATACAGTGAAAGTGAGGCTGATTGTACAGATGATGAAGAACTGTCTAGCAACTGGTGAGCGATAATAAACACATGTAAGCATTTAAAAGTATGTATGTACTGAGACTGGTACCTGTTCCACCAAAAAATGGAATAAATGATGTGCAATGAGCCCTGATCACATAATATTGTTTTTGACACAACAGCATGTTTGACTGTTTATTGGATTTTTCACATTTGTTTTTATATTTTGAACATGTACTAGTAACTACCGGTAATAATATTGATGTATAGTTCCTCCACCTTTAGAGACCTTTGACATTCGATCTAAAGGTGGAGGGACCATACATCAATATTATTAACTATTGGTTATGCATTCCTTTCTTTTCATGTTGGTATATCTTTTCTGATATTTCCCCCACAAATATCAAAAAGCTGCTTGCTTAAAATAATGGCTAGACATCAGACAATACTCAGCAGTGGAATTTGTCTGGTCAGATCTTTGCCTTGCGAATTATCTTGAGCAGTAAAGAAACAAGGCGACATACTAGCCATTATTTTATGCCCTAAGTGAAAAAAAGAATTTTGCAAATGTTTACCAAGAAAATTAAAGGTACTTTGCAGTATTTTGAACTTAACACAAATGTCATTTGACATATTTAACTAAAACCTAGCTTTATAAAGTTTTCTTTGACACTTTGCTGCACAAAGTAAAAGTTAAAGTTCACATATCAAATTTATTCAACCAAAAATTTATCTATTGAAAGTAAACTGCTATCTTGTATGTCTGGATTCTCTTTAGTCCTTTTTCTTTGGGAAGGGGGGGTGGGGGGTTGAGATTGCATAAATATTGAGTCATGAAAAATATGCAAAAAAGTGAAACCAGACTCCCCTGAAAATTTTTGAATAATTCCTCAAAAAAATAACAAGCAAGACTGCTATTTTCATTTTTCCTGCATTAAAGCTGGAGTTTAGAATCCTTGTTTGGCCCATTTTTTCTTGTGCTGATTAAACCATGAATTCAGCTTGTCATATTCCAAAGTTGAGAGTATGCTTCTTTTAAAGTGCGGAAAGGCTGCATGTTGTCTTCCTTCTTCAGCTTTATCAACAAAGACCTCTGCTCTTGTGTGCAACTCATTCACAATTGTTTGAAAGTCTGATTGAGAGCGTGTCACAGTGTGCTTCCCAGATGGTCTTCTAACAGTTAGCTCTGCATCTATAGAAGACAGCAAATCCTCAACAGGCTTAACTGCTCTGCTGCAGCGTAAGGCAGGAGTTTGGTTGAGGTTGGCACCAAGATTACTCAGCATTTCTTTCTGGAGATGTTCCATCCTCAGATCCATAGAAATATTGTTACCAGCTCCACCTTTGTTGTTCACAGTCCTATTCCATATAAGACTGTGTGCCTTTTCTGAAGATAGCAGAGATTTAGTATTTGCAATCAGTTGTAATGCTGCCAAAGCATACTTTGTGTGGCCATGACCTTTATACAACAGCAACATGTACTTCCAACATCTCACTATTCTTGCACCATCTCCTTCTTTTACTGCATCATTGAAATTAAAAATTAGCATTCCAAGACTTAAACGCACACAAGCATAGTTGTATACATAATCTTCTTTGACTTCTACTTGCTTAGGAGATTCAGCTATTGTCTCAGCAATGTCCACTCCATGTTTGAGTTTCAAATGACTATCTCTTGCTTTCTTATAAACATATGTCTTCCCGCACTTACTGCATGGGAACACTGTTCTTTGTTTTGGCTGGTTTAAAGTGTTTACATGATCAACAATTTTGCTGTATTCTTCTGATTGTTTCTTCATCACATATTTCTCAAGTATGGTTTTTACATGATTGTAGAACCAAAGTTGTTTGTCTTTCGTAGATGCTGTTCTTACAGAATGTGGAACAGCTTCGTCATGTATTGACTTCATGCCAAAGTGAGACATTGTTGCTGCAACTATGTAAGCATTTGTTTCATTGTGAACAAAGTCTTTACAGTAATTAAAGTTATCTTCCACATTATTTGTCTTTGCATTAACATTGTTGGTCACATTCATGTTAGAGCACATTGTTCCTTGATCACTTGCTGATGATTGCTTGTAAAGGATGTCATACAAAATCTGAAAATATAATAACAATTATTGTAATTCTAATTACTGTGATACTAAAACAGACTATTGTTTAAGCCCTAAAGAAAAATAAGATTGGATTTACAAAATGGAGACGGGGGAATGTTAACAATACCATTACCACTCCTTTAACTTTCACGCGCCCATCAAAACAACAGTAGCAAAGGGGAAATAGGGCAATACGCTGCCTCCACCAATCAGAGAATATAAAGGTACCGACCAATTTATTTGATTGACGCAAGTGTATTGCCTAATTTTCTGCTGTTCAATGAGCAAAAAGTTATATAGTTTGAACAATTTTTCTAGAAAGTCAAAGTTTATACTTGCCATGTGCTAATGACTGTGATGTCAAGTCTTAGCGTGAATATTTTTAGTTAAATTATGCATTTAATTTTACTTAGTATTTTAGAAGTAATGGATAAAAAACATACCTGGTATATTAAACGAATCCCATGCCAATCTTCGTGTTTAGTTTCAACACCTTCAAGTCTGTCGTAATTTGTGTCTCCATCCCCTCTAGCATCCTTAGCATTTCTTCCTCTCTCTTCTGTAAGTTGATCTCCTCCAAAGAATATACTTTCAATGGCTTCAGTCACTTGTTCTCCACTTTCTGTTGTTGTTACCATGGTAGGTACATATTTCGATTGTATATGTTCCAAGATTTCAATCATCTCATCATTCAGATTTTCATTCTTGAATAAGATTCCAAGAGGAACCTGAAATGCATCAATTATTGTTAAGTATGTATTAATCATGTCATATAACACAGGAATTTCAATCTTGGAAAATACTTGGTATCTTGAAATTACCTAATTAAACCAATAATTTACCAATCTGAATTGTCAAGATATTGGGAGTGCTCTATTTTATTACCAACAATGTGATTTTGTTGATAAAATCAAGCAACAAGATCCTAACCATTGTTATTCTGTTCTATCAATTAAAACCCCAACTAAATGTATTGGAATTTAGTGATTTTTCCTGTGTCATGTGTATGGAAATGTATATGCTTTGGTTGGTTTGGTTTGCAGCCTCTGTATCCCCACTGTAAATGTATTTTTCATATGAAATAATTTGTACTTTATAGCTATTTACTAACCTGGACTGACTTCTTCTTCATCTCCTGTGAAAACTGATGTGGAATGTGTTTGATGATAGTTCCACTGAAGCACTTGAAGTCAGGGACTTTATCAACTAGTACTCTTGCAGCCAATGGGATGAAATCTTGTAGTAGTTTATTGTTGTCTTCAGGTGAGGGAAGGAACTCTGAATTTTCAACCTCTAAAATAGGTTTAATCTGTGTGGCATTGTCAGGGCACTTGGAAGACACCCGATCTTGAATGGCATTCATGGCAAACCAATGTATGCTTCTGTTCTGTTTATCACTAGACATATGTTTCACCTTAACATACATATCTAAATTGTCACCTATAATTTGGTATTTTGGAGGCTCATTGGAATTCTGATGAGATTTGAGAATGCCGACATCTATTTTGTCCAATTTGTTTAATTCATCCACAGTTTCATGATCAAAGACAAAGTCATTGAATGTCTTTAGATCACCTTCAGAAAATCCACTTGTTATCAGATGGTCAGAGACAGGGCAATTCCCAGCATTAGATAGTGCTTTAATGCTCTCACTTTGGCTGTATTGCTTGTAATCATCAAGGAAGTCTTCCATATTTGCTAGATCACTGTTTGTTGATTGGCTGTTCTCATTACAACATCCTATCGATGAATCAGCTGTAGGGAATGATAGATCCAGACTACTAATATTTATTGTCTGAAACCCCTCTGGAATTTGCTCTTGCTTTTGAACTTCTTGTGTAGTTAAATACTCATCGACATGGTCAAGCATCTCATTTATCAGGTGATGGTCCTCTAGCTCACGTTTCCAGGTCTTTACCTCAGAATCAAAATTCTTTCCCATTTCATCTAGTTTCTTTAAGGTGCTGTTATGGCTTACAGATATCCCCCAACGGTTTGCACGAACAAAACCCTAAGATTAAAAAAATGAATTTAACCTAAGTAATCCTATGAGCAACGTGAAGTTAAGGTATATATCCTTTATCATTCCCTCCCCACTCCACATTCCCAACGTTTTGGATTGCATCCTTTTTCTTGAACTCCGTTAATTAATAGCACTCTGTTACATAGTATCTGTTACATTACAAGCACAACTGGAATATAGACATTACACATGTAAAGGAAAAATATATTTGACTGTGTACCAAACTTTAAATGTACCTGTTTTTTAGCTCCACCATGCCATAAGACACCCAATGAAAACCTGAAAGCAAGAGCAGACATCTGGGGACATCTCTGCTTCAAAAGAATAGAAGCTGCAAAGACGATAGGTGCTGCACTGCCACTCATCTCATCACCATTTCCATCTCCTTTTGTTTTCCTCTTTTTTCTAAGGCTTAAACTGGAACTGCACATGCATCCATACAATGTAGGTGCTCTTGTTGCTAATTCTTCTTCGCATTTTCTTTCAGAAAATGCGACCAAATCTTCTGCCTTCGTTTTTTTCAAAATGGATGGTTGTTTGTCGCTGCATAAGGAGTTGCATTCTTTATCGATATCACAGTATAGCTTCTGTAATATTTCATCTTTTAGGGATGAGTGTTTCCAAAGAGAATTTGCTACTCCACGGTATTCTTGGTGAGCAACCTGTCTTATAATGGTGGCATCTAACTCTTCTTTAATAACGTTTTTTACTCTGCCGGATGGGTAATCAATGTGGACCTAGTTAATGAATTCAAAAGAGGATATGTCAATACTTTAAATTGAGCCTCCTTTTGTTATGATTGTGGAAACGATCGAGACAACAATCGACAAAAAACTTATCGCGAATAGGAATTTATCGCTAATTTCCCTATTCTTTCTTTCGAAAATATATTCTTTAAATAAATCTTAGAGAGAGGTAAACGTAACCATAGAAAAAAATATTAAAGAACAATCTAAGATATTAAAATATCTCACCTCCGTGCGAGCATTGCCTTTAGCTTTCCGGTCTCTCGGGTCCAACAAAACTTCACTGTCCAAACCTTGGAAAGGGTTATCCGCAAAAGAGTCTCGATGATCTGAAAGTAGTTTTCTTTTGCTTCTTAACTGGCTGTTAGCGCAGGCCTTTTTCCGGACATGGCAGTCGTTAAATTTCTGTGAATGAGGATCAGCTGTTGTAGTGGGGGAATCCTTAGCACATCTCTTCTTGCGAACTAAATCCAAGCGGTTTATTGTTTCCTTGTAGTTTTCCCTAAATGTTAGTATATCATTTTCTTGTTCTAAAATCTTGTGGTATTTCAAAACAGTCCTGTAGCATTTTTGGCACAAAACTTGCGATATACCATCGATGTCCACCACTTTCGCGCCAGCGACTGTCTCAAAACGGCGAAGAAATTCTCGATTATTTGCTCCAAAAATATTAATTTGCGAGCGCCCACTGATTTTTAAACTTTCTCTGCAAGCTCTACAGAAGTTGTTTGGACGCTGTATAAATACCTTTACCGGTGTATTATAATCTTTCTGCATAATCCCATAACTATTGAGTCGAAGTAAGAAGAGTCGCACGTGTAGTACACTATTTTGACAGCTCGTAAATATACAAAGTCTCCTCTCCCACCCCTACTTGAAAAAAATAGTGTTGGTATATAGCATTAAGCCTCCACACCCTAATGACAATTTGTAACACGATCATCCTTTTGTGATTGGTCGACTAGAAGTGATGGATTTGACAGCTATGATGGCATGAAAGTGAGATTCTCAACGGTCGTGACCAGAGGTTTCTCGCGGCTCGCTGCTTCGCAGCTCGTTATTGCCGCCTTTTACAGAGAAAAAAAAAAAACGAGAAAGCTCTGGGACCAGGGTACTTTATGCCATGATTATACTTGTTATATTATCTTTCTTCCGAGTAATATTCATTTATTATGTTGTTGTTAAATGTATTCATAAAATGCCAGTTTTCTTATTCAAATCATGTTGGTAATTAGTTTTTAATGTGAGCTGTTACAATGTTGTATTGCAGTTTACGTATTGGTATCAATAAATTTGCGTTTACTCAGTGATCGTCCTGGTAGCGTGAATATTTGGTATCGCTCGCAGTAAAGTTCGCCCGCAAAAGCATCTTAGTCAGTGGTCACGACGCCTGGGACGTGGGATTTTCGTCGATACGAATCTCGCCTGCACGCCCTCCTCGGTTGCCCCAAGGCTAAAACGCTTACAATATCTCTCCATACCGATAACGAAAAGATTCATTGCCGTTATAACAGGGAACACAAAGTTCACGTATCTGACGGACTTACAAATCCAATCGTAGTGTAAAACGTCGGCAAAAAATGTTAAAACGACGACCGGGAAAGTGATTACTCCGCACAAAATATCTGACCATGCGAGGCTACGGATGAAGATGTCGTTGATGTTTCTACTGAATGCTCTCTTGGGCTTGCTTCTTTTTTCATATTCTTGTTTCTTCTTGAAATGCAGTAACAGGAAGTTAGCCAAAACAGCATAGATACTTACTGCTAAATAGATTATTCCCATTGCAAATTTAACTCGATGGTCTATTGGTAAAGTTGTGTATGTAGCTTTAGGCATACCGGTGACATTCGTTGTCGTGTTCTGCATCACTAGGTTGAATATCTCAAGAGTCGTATATATATATATATATATTTTTTTTTTTTTTTAAAACTAAAAGGAATATGAGCATGAAGACCCTTAATGAAGCTCTTAATTGAGAATATAGCCAGTGTTTCATTGCCTGCTCAACATCGAATTAGAGGTCGGTTCAGTCTGATCCCTGATTGCAATGTAAAGTTCTTTATAAGGATCGTGCGGTTTATCCAACCTGCCCTTGTAGCTACTGAATGCAGTTGTGATGTTGTCTCTCAATTAATACCTTATACTGCACCAGATAAGCTGGAGTAAGATATTGTATTATATATGATGAATTAACTAAAACAGCTTTGATGTCTTAGAAGAACCTTAAGGAAGTACTAAAGTGGCACACACTTTAGCAATGATTGTCTCTTATGAATCTTCAGTTCAGTTTTTATGTCCGTCAGCTGTCCATTCCTAATGTAGTCCCAGGAGATTCTTGGTTTTTCGCTTAATGACTTTCACAACGATTTCCCTCCCATTAATTCCTTTCCATTTCTTGACTTCCGTCTGACGGGCCAAACAACAGCTTTTTATTATATAACTGATCCATCGTATTAGATATGTTCTCAGTTTGGAGACTTCATGAACTTCACTATTCTCCCAGTAAAAAATGCATGTGTCTAGGGTATTAAACAATTCTTTATTCCGTTTTACAAAGGCTAACAATGCTATAGAGCCGATCAAGTATCGAATCAACACTTTCAAAGCTACCAGGGTGAATCCTATTAAAAATAGTAATAACTATTAATAACTATTAATACAAGAGCTGTCGTTATGTATACATCGCTTTAGCGAAACGACTCAAGCTTTAAAAAGCTTTTTAAAATACAGGCTGTGGATGGTTTGGACAATCGGTTCTTTTTCGATAAGTATTCGATTTGTCGTCGACACTAATCGATATTTTATCGCCGGGAAGGGTTTCTTTCTAAAAATAAATCATCAAGCGTGTGAGCTATAAATATGTATATCAAGGCATTTAAAACAATGTGATAGTGGGAAATCACGTGACCAGTGGGTTAACATTTTGACATTAATTTGAATATTCTAATTATTTGCGTGCATTATTACTACAAAAGCTACAAAAATTACAATGGTGATGATTTTTGTAATGATCTTGCCTTGGCTCCATTCTATATGGTTTCCTTCTTCGATGTTTTTGATGACCAAGTAGATGCCTTCAACATCTTATTTACAGACATCTTGGATCAGCATGCTCCTGTGAAAAGGATCAAAATAAAATCCAGGCCCAATCCATTTGTGACAGCTGAAATTCGACAATCGATGAACACTCGAGACCAGTTGCATAAGAGTGCTATAAAAACCAATGATAAACTTCCCTGGAACGCGTATAGATTTTTCAGACAAGAGGTCAAAAGAGAACTTCGATTAGCTGAAAAAGTACATGTAAGAACAGAAATTTGCAACAGTAATGGAAATACAAACTCCATTTGGAAAATCATAAACCATTGCTTGCCAAACACGAAAACCCAAAATGCTTTTTATACTTGTAACAATCCTGAAGTCCTGGCCACTAGATTTAACAAGTTCTTTACATCTGTTGGATCAACTGC
This sequence comes from Actinia equina, assembly GCA_011057435.1. Classification (NCBI taxonomy): domain Eukaryota; kingdom Metazoa; phylum Cnidaria; class Anthozoa; order Actiniaria; family Actiniidae; genus Actinia; species Actinia equina. The sequence continues at coordinate 173,254 of WHPX01000837.1, forward strand.
TGCACAAAAAGCACACAACTTTGCTACTGAACATAACTTGCAATTAAACCCTCGTGCTCCAGTACAGGGAACTACTGACAAGCCATGCCAAGTCTTCCAGTTTCGCACTGTATCACAACAAGAAGTTGAGCAGGTTATTAAAAACTTTCCATCAAACAAAGCTCCAGGATATGATAAGATCTCAGCAAGAGTTCTCAAAGACAGTCTGCTTGCAATACTATCTACAGTTACTCTTATCATGAACAACTCCTTTACCTCCAATACCTTTGCAAAAACCTGGAAGAATACTGAAGTCACTCCCATTCCAAAATCTGGTGACATTGAAGATGCTGGTAATTGCCGTCCAATTTCTTTGCTTCCTATTCTCTCAAAAGTATCTGAGAGATTGGCTCATGGACAGTTTGTCAATTTCCTAACAGAGAATGAAAAGCTTGCCAAGACCCAAAGTGGAAATCGTAAGCTTCACTCAACAGAGACAGCTTTACTACATGTCACAGATGATCTATTGAAGGCTATGGATGACAAGAAGATCTCTGCATTGGTATTGCTTGACATGTCTAAAGCTTTTGATAGCATCCAACATGACATTCTGCTACAAAAATTGGAAATGCTAGGTGTCTTGTCCAACCTTCAATGGTTTAATAGCTATCTTAGTAACAGATACCAGTACGTGCGTATCCAGGATGCAACCTCTGACCTTCTTCCACTCAGATATGGAGTTCCACAGGGATCCATATTGGGTCCACCTCTCTTCACTGTGTGCGTTAATGACTTGCTGTCTGTTCCTGTACATTGTAAGTCTGCATGTTACGTTGATGATTGTAAATTGTACCTGTCGTTTCCTTCAAGTGATCTGGAGGATGCAGTCAGCAACCTAAATGAGGGTCTCAATAACATATGCCAATGGTGCTGTCAGAACTCTCTACTAATAAATCCTGAGAAAACCAAAGTCCTTGTGGTGGGCGTACCGCAATTACTACGTCGAGTACCCTCTATCACTATTTCTATGTTGGGAGAAGAAATCACCCCAGTACCTATTGCTAAAGATCTTGGTGTATATATTGACCAGTCTCTGAACTACAATGAACACATAAAAAAAACTGTCTCCAACTGTTTCTACAAACTAAGACAAATTAATAGAATTAAGCATTTGTTAGATACTAAGACACTTCTTATTTTAATTCAGTCCTTTGTTTTTAGTAGAATGTTCTATTGTTCTACTGTATGGTCTAATACTAGTAAGAATAATCTTCATAAACTGCAGTTGATGCAGAATTTTGGGGCTAGAATAGTGCTTGGTCTTAGGAAGTATGACCATATATCATCAGGTTTGAAATCTCTGAATTGGTTGTCTGTGAAGGAAAGACTGTATTTATATGATATCAATATGGTATTCAAATGTATTCATAACTTAGTTTCTGACTATTTACACAGTAAGTTTGTCCTGCGTTCTAAAATCGATATCCATACTAGGAATACAAGGAATGTAAAGAATAATCAGTTAGATATTCCTCATTTTCGTCTTGCTACAGGGCAGAGATCTTTTTCGTATAGAGGTTGTAAATTATGGAATGAATTGAGTAATGATCTTAGATCCGTAGAAACTTTGAATATCTTTAAGCGCCGAGTAGTGGCTCAGTTGCGCTCAGGTTAGAGGAGCTCGGTTCCTGTGGACCAGTGTGCTGGACTGATCTGCTGCTCTGTGGTTCAGGGTATTCCCAATTATTATTAGAATCCTAATTTTGACATTTATCTGTTAAATCTTTGAATGTTTTTGAGCGCAGAGTTGTGGCTCAGTCACACTCTGGTTAGGGGATCTCGCTTCCTGCTGACCTGTGCGCTGGACTGATGCTCTGTGCTTAAGAGTATTCCCAATTATTAGGAACTATTTTGATATTTATATTTTCAAATATATTATAATCTTTTATTATATATGTGTGTGTTTGTAAATAGATTTTCTTTGATATAGTTATTATTGTAACTGAAAAACCAACATTGGGAGTTACTAATAAAGTATGTATGTATGTATGTATGTATGTATTACTGCTTTATGAAACACCAGAAAGACCTAAGGCGTCACGTGAGGCAAAATATGTCACGTGGTAGGCACCAAGGGTGTAGCATAGCTTTTATCATATTAACATTGATTTTAAAAGATTAGATTTCCTCACTTGTAAAATACACGACTCAAACAAATATTAATTGAAAATAAACTGTTAATTTTTCTTTCCTTATATGGGTATTTCGTGTTTATTTGGCTGTGACGGAACTTCCGGTTTGATTAATTTATTATTGTGCTTGACCTAAAAATATTTAATGACACGGGAAGTATTCTCTTCACATTGGTCCCACTGTACTCATTTATGAGAGTAGAACTCGCTCCATATGCAATAGCGCAGCGCAAAAATGGCGTTATAAAAACGACGACAAAGGCGAAACTCGATCAGACTAAACAAACTTACTTTACGTTCAGCAGATAATTTCCATAGCTGATCACAGTAGTATATCTTAGTTTACTTGGGTTATTATTCCTAGCTTTTAGTAAAAATAATAAAATCGGTTTGTATAATACTGTCGCGGTTAAACAGAATGCAATGTTTGTCTGAGTTTTTGAGCTATTTTTAGAATCTGTGCGCTGCAGTATTACCATTATTATACATTTTTACTCACTACCTCGCTTCAAACCCCGATGTCATGTCGTGAATTCGACAAGATAAATCTATTCTGCAAATCGCCATGTTTAACCAAAGTACGACTTCATTTCTTTTGCCCGTTTTCGATATTCCGGTTGAATGATCGAATGAAATAATCTGAATATATCGAGGCTAGCTCCGGGGTTGATTCAAAACAATGATGCCATTCTATTATTGCTTCCCAGAGCCTCCATGAAAATATTTGATGCTTGACCACTCAACCAAATTAAATTGACGAAGTTGGCTATTGCGACATCATATGCCAAACATTATATATATTTTTGTCGAGAAAAAAAAGCCAAGCTTCTCAATTTGCACAAGGGAATGTACTTCCAGGTAAGAAATCCATTTATTAGCGATAGTTGAGTTTGAATATCAAAGTTCAAATGATTTAGATTTTGCTCAGGAAGAGATAACAACACGTATTATATAAATATCGATGAAATACCAGGTTTTCTCTAGTGCGAAAACTTGATATCTTTCACCAGTGGAAGATACCATATATTTCACACGTGAAGATATCGCTGTTGAATCGGCTTGCTATTTTAATAAAGAATTTTTGAGCTTTTTTTTATTTATTTAAGTTTCATCGATATCTATATAATAAACAGAACATTACATGGCCGCTTGGAGATATGAATTTTATCTTCTAGTGTTCAATTTAGATATCTCAATCATTAGCGTTTTTTTTTTTAATCACTTTAATACATATAAAAAACTCAGGAAACTGCCTCCATAATAGCGTCTGCGTAGGAGAATAGCAATTAGCTCACTTAAAGCAGCAATTAAAGCCGACATCAGCCGTCCAGAGATCCAACAACATACGAACGATCGGGCTGACGCAAGACGACAAGGGATTGTACTCTAGGTCTCTACAGAAAGCAGTTGCTAATGGAAGGGTTCCAGAGAAATGTGGCAACCATCACTATCGCTAAATGTGATCAGTGGTTCAGATATATGCAAACGCATTTGCCACGATGTATAAATGGCGAAGAAATTGAAGGCTAAAATAGTTTTTTTTTAAATCGCTAATGATTGTTTTATTTCTCTTATTGTTCATTCGAATCATGCAAATGTTTGTCGAACCACGCTATAGAATATAACGTTGACCCTCATGATTGTCCAAGCGCGTTATAGATTGTCAATGATTATGCTAATAGCACTAATGAATTTTCACTTTTGGGTAAATGATTGTCCATAAATGCAATTGTCTGTCATTTGGTGTATTGAAGTTGAATTTCGCGCACAAGAAAATACATTCCGCGCATATGAATGTACAAACGCGCTATTGATTGTCCATTGATGCCTATGAATGTACACGCATATTCAATTGTCGTTACTGAAAGTTGATCCGCGCTAATGATGTTACTTGTGGAGTAGTATAGGGAATGGGGGTTCCAGCGCAATCTCAACACGGGGTAAGACCCGCGTCAAAAATCCACCTACGGACGACCCCCACTCCAAGTGTGGTTGAGGGCAACAGCGCACTTAAATATGTTAGTCTATATATGGAGTGCGAAGATTGTAAAGAGTTTGCTTATGATTTCTGTGTAAAGTGCTTGAAACCCAAGTTTGTACCTACTAAGCCAAATAAGTATATTTGTTGTGGTAAAAAAATGCAAATAGAAGACGACACGTCAGCGCAGTGTTACGAATGTGGTAAGAATATTCGTAATGCCGTACCAAATGCTACCAAAGAGCAATATTACGCCAATGGAGGTCGTAAGAAAACGCCATATAAGAGAATAAAATACTTCAGGGACTGGATGAGTCATATCCAAGGTTTACATCCGGTATATTTAAGCGACGAAGTAAAGAAGAAAATCATAGACCATTTAGAAGAGCCAACCCCACAAAGCCTACGGAAAGCGTTGAAAAAATTAAAGCTAGGGAAATATTACAAAGCTATTCCCTATCTTTTGTCTGAAATTACCGGTAAGTCTATTCCTGAGGTTTCTGATATGACAAAAGCCGAGTGGATGTTTTGTCGGCTGAATAAGGATATTCCTTATTATCCTGACGTAATTTACGAAATATTTTACAAAATAGACCCCAGCCACCCCCTATTAGGATGGATTCCGAGAAGATAGTGAATCTTATGGCATAAGATGAGCGAATAGCATAAATCTTATGCCATAAGATGAGCGAATAGCATAAATCTTATGCCATAAGATGAGTAATTAGCATAAATCTTATGGCATAAGATTACGCGTAATTTCCAGACTGACGTTCAATATGTAAATAGAATCCTGTCACGATATTTACTGAGCAAGCTTTCTTTGAAGCTCTTCTTTCGCTTCTTGGTAGATCTTTTTGCGAGATTCCTCGGAAAGATCTTTTACGACTGTTTTTTTATTCCTTATGTCCGTCTTTAGTTTCTCGTACTTTTCCTCTTCGGTCAGAATAAGCGAGAATTCTACGTCGTCTATCTTTCTGTCACGCAAAGCCTTTGAGACAAGATCGGTAATTGTATTTACTTTAGCCCTTGACAGAGCTATTGTCGTGTCATGCTTGGATATTTTGCTTGACAACTGTTTCATAATACCCGTAGCAACAGCAGAAATAATACCACAAGCTGCCCCAACGCCGGCCAAAGGAACTCCAACAATTATTCCCGGTCCAGTAAGCGAAGTAGCAACGCCGGAGCCCGTTAACACAACAGATATGGATCCTGAAGTTATCGCAATCTTATGTAGCGTACTCCGGGCTCTAACGTACTTTTTTCTAACTTTTTCATAGTGTTTTGTTTGCCCTTCCAAGTAAGCCAGGATTAAGTTCGCTTTATTCAGACGAAAGTTTTCGGCGTTTAGTTCGTTAGGTGTAGTATAGGGAACATCTGGGTACAACTGAGGTGCTGATGGTATAACATCCATTATATACTAATGTACGACGCTTTTGGGAATGATATTGAGGAGCAGCCACATCACGACAACCGGGATTACTGGAATTGGAGAGCATTTAGGAAGATGTTTCCACATGCAGACCCTAGTAAGTTCGAAAGGAGACCCGATGGGATTTACTATAACGGCTCTAGGATGTACAGCAACGAGGATTTGAAACCTACGCTGGTCGATCAGATAGACTCTCAACTGAAGAATTCTGGTTATATCGAACATAAGCCCGTGCAAGGTTGGTCAAAGGAATTATTGCTGGGTACCAGTACTTATCCGATACCTGCAGTTTCATTTGATAAACACCCAAGCTTGGACCTAACGCTGAACATGCGGATTTCTAACAAGCATTCCTTTTCGTTAAAGGTGCGAGATATCTTCAAAACGTGCCCATTAATCATACCACCGCTAAGGAATCTCATGAATGGTTGAGAGGCCCTAACATGCGATACTGGCCACAGCAACTGAACTTTGCGGTTTGGTGTGCCACTAGCGGCTGCGGTGTAAGTGCGAACTTGATGAAGAATTTGATATTCATGTTTCATTTTCACTTCACGGTTAGAAGAATACTGCATGAGATGGGAGTTACCGCTTTACCGGGAGATGCTGCGTTCTATCCAAGAGATAATAAATACAACGTTCCTGCTTATGATAGACTTTGTAAGGAGTTTGGTGTTGTAGGGAAGGATTTTAGATGCACTGTCGGTGCTAACAATGGCCTGGGGCACATTTGGGCTTATTGGGGGATTGGTGGGCACGAGCTAAGCAACAGGGAAGTTCATGCATTGAATCTACGGTGGAACACTGGGTATCATAAGGAAACTCACGACAGTAGCACCTTCTTTGAACCAAACGCTAAGACCACTAAGGAAGTTAGAGACGGGCCTCTGTTTAAAGACGAGGGCGGTAAGTATGCAGGGGCTAACCCGCTGATTATTAAGATTACCAACGACGAGCAAACGAAGCAATATCTTAATTTCATACCCCCAGAAGGTAAAGGACTAACCAAAGCCGGCCTTGCTCGTTTGAACCGCAGCATAGAAGCTTACGTGTATTCTATCCTTGGAGCCCAAGTAAATACCCGATCAAGTATAATTGGGAATACCGGCGCCGCAGAAGAGACGCGAGCCGAAGCCTTGATCTTATTCGAAAGTTCGATCTTGGAGGGCGACATTAGCAAGGGCGTACAGCGTTACCAACTAGCTATACAAAATTCTAAGGCGAGGTTGGACTATGCAGTAGCCCCGGGTTGTTGGTTAATGCCTAGTAATTTATCTATTAATACTGGTTCTGTAGTAGGATACAACAACAAACTTCAACGAGCTACTAAGGATATGAAGTTTGGGGTGAACGACGTGAACTCTGACACTCTTAGGAACATCCCCCATTTCGTGGAGAAGTCAAAAAAGTCGCATGAAACGAAGCTACCCGTAGTTAAGAAACCATCAAAGAAGGCCCTGCCTGCGATACCTGAGGAATATGACCATAACTTACTAAAGGTCGGCTTAACCGCTGCAAGCATTGGTCTGAGTTATTATATATGGCGATGAACAACCCCTACGTAGCTGGAGTAGATTGTGTCTATACGACTTACACAGGCGAGAAAAAATACACCCAGGCATCTTGGGTTGATGTCACGGGCATGTCCGTGAATTTGAACTACTCAGGAAAGAAATTGATCCTTTGTAGTATTTGCATTGGCACGAGCAGCCATGCCAACGTGGGCTTCAGGTTCCTGGATGAGAATGGCATACTGCAGCCTATGCGTACGAAAACGAACAACAGGGAGCCTGCGCATTTCTCCGTAGAGCCGCCAACGAATAGCGCTGAGAATCTTACGACTTGGACTTTTCACATGGTTGCTGATTGCCATGGGAAGGTAAAGCTGCAAATACGCGTAGACGACACTGGGAGCGTTTGCGTAAATAGCATAGAAAATCAAAGGGATACGACCTATAACCACGAGACCATAAGCACTCTTACGGTGCTTAGCCTTTAAATATATGAATCCACATTGGAAGGAAGCCCATTACACTTATTACTTAAGGGATGGGCGGTATACTGATCACACCTGGCTCGATATTGGGATGTGGGTTGAAGTTGGAGGTCTTGCGTTGATCGTTTGTAGCATTAACGTTACCTCGGGGCGGGCGGGAATCATAGGGTTTAGGTTGGTTGACGAGAATGATGAGCCCTTAGCTCCTTATAGGGCATTGACCAACAATCGAAGTCCTACTCATTTCTCGGCGCAGCCATATCCATTTAGTAACGAGGCGTTTTATATGGCTACGTTTCAAATGGTAGTCAATTGTAAGTATGCTAAGTTACAGATTTACCCTGACGGTAGTAGCAATCTTGGTTATTATGCTTTCATAAATAGCACGGACGGATTCGCTAACGCCCCCGACAGTACCTGGAACCATAAGACCATTTCTACTATGACCGCCATACCGCTAGTTCCGCATTATCAAGGCGGCGCGAATACTATCTTTACTTATCCCCAGTCGAGAACGCCTCGGACACCCGACGACGATAAGCCCGACATAACATACAAGGATAAGATTAACCCTTCATCTTCTTCAGGAGTACCACCCCGATAGCTACTACTAATATCCAAACGTTATTACCCACGAACTTTAACAGTTCTCCGCCGGCCCTAAGTGCCAAGGAAACAACCGAACCTAGCAGCCCAGGAAGACCGGCTGCCATTTTTTTTCCTAAGTCCGTCAGCCCATTGCCTAATTTCTTTACGCCCGCGCCTGTAGCCTTAAGCGCGGACAAGATCACGCCTACTACGCTCGAAATAGCGACCGCGAATGCCAGCGGAAGACCATACTTCAAAAGAGCTCTTTTTATCTTTTCCTTGGTGGTAAGCCCTAATTCTTTCTCCAGCTTCTCCTTTTCCGCCCGCAACTCCGCAAGGCGCACCTCTAGATCTTCCATTTCCTTTTGAGCAGCCACCTTTTCTTCCTCAGGGCGTTCTTGATCTTCGATTACCCCCCGCTGTCGTTCTATTTCATACTCTAAGTCTTTGATGGCTTGATCTTTCTGTTGAATTTGATCTGTTTTTGCATTGATTTCAGACATTAACATTCGCCTTTCTACCAAGGAGTCAGACATTTCAGCCCGCAGGTTTTCGCTTTTTACGTCCAACGCCTGTAGGACAGCATTGAGTTCTTCTCGTATTTCTTCCCTTTCACGCAGAGCAATATCCCTTTGTTCTTCCCTTTTCCTTATTTCTTGATCTCTGAATTCAACTACCTTCGCATACGCGTCAGCCTGCCGCTGTCTTTGCTCCTCATATTCTTCCTCCCTTTCCCGCAGTGCTTCCGTTGGAGAATTTTCCAAGTCCTCCCGTACTACGTCTAATGCGCGCAGGGTCTGGCTCAACTGGTTTTCTAATTCTTTTATTTTTTCATTTTGTTGAGAGGAATTACTTTCTGCGCTGGCAAGTAGTTTGCTTAGCCTTGCATATTCTTCATCTTTTTCTTTTAACTCCTTTTGAAGATCCTCAGCATGTTTTACCGCGTTGGTCCTTTCGGTTAAGTTGTGTAGCCTTTCTAACAGGGTTCTAGTAGCACGCTGAAAGCCTTTTAATCTCAAGACGTCACCCCTAACGTTGCCCTCCTCATCAAAGAGGTTTTGCGGTTTTGTCCAGCGGTCTTTGTCAGGAAATCTTAAGTCTTGGACGCTTATGAGGACTTTGTTTCCCTTTTCCGTGAGCTTTACGTCGTCAGCATCAAAGTTGTCGTAGCGCAGCTCTAGCTCCCGCGCTGCCCACTCTACGGTTTCCCGCGCGGCTGCTTCCGGCTCGCCCATGTTTCGAAGCTCTATGTGCTCACGCGGAAACGCGTACTCGCGTGCTTTGGGATGTCTTAGGGCCTTTGCAATCCTATCCCTTAGGGAATCGTCGACTTGTTGGGTGGGAAGCAGCGGTTCTTCATCACCGTCGTTAATGTCAGCCTGACCTTCCTCAGTGGTGGGATCGAAGTCGGGGTCTGTTCCTTCTACTTCCATTATATATGATAAGCTCAAAGTTAAATCCCAACGTATTACCTAAGCAGGTTGGCGGACTGAAAGCAGAACGCACCTTTCATCGGGTCACATTCACGCCCAGCAGCGCAAAGCCAGGAGAAACCTTGTACGTGGGCGTGCCCCGCCTAACGGATAACCTAGTCTTAGTACCCGGCACCTTGGCTTTAAGGTTCGACCTAGCGGTACAGTCAAGCCCCACAGATGAAAGGATTATCGTTAACAACGTGGGTCGCAACATTGTTTCTAAGATGCGCGTAAAGTTCGCCGGGGAATCGCTATTAGATTTGAATAGGTACGATCTGTATACCACGTACAAAGACTTATGGTTTACGGCCTTTGACCGCGCGCAAAGGATAGAACAAGGAATTGGTAGTGTCATTCTACGTAAGGTCCGCACACCTACGAAAACGCAACCTACTGACGGCAGCGGAGAAACCGCAGTGGCAGACGCAAAGCGAATAAAGACCGCCTATGGTAGCAAGTATGTCATACCGCTGGACTTTGAAGTGATTACGAATCACGGTGTGTATTACCCAAGACAGTTATCCGAGTTACAGTTTGAAGTAACTTTAGCAGATGCTAATAACATCATTGGTGGGCTAAGCACTGCACTTACCACGACAACCCCATACTCTATCACTAATCTAGAATTACAGTACGAAACGGTGTACAGCGAAGAGCTGGCCCGTAGCGCTGGCATGGAATATAGCGCCGGAAAGGCATTCTTATACGACCACGTAGTGATGTATAAGACGTTCAGCTTCCTGGATAAGACGGATGAGGTTATCAACCAAAGCATTAACCTCCCCCGAAGAAGTCTCACGGGGCTAATGCTGGTGTTTGCCAAACCCTACGAGGCTGGTAAGCGCGACTCCGAAGACTTTCACAACCCCAACATTACTAACGTCGGCGTGAACATAAACGGCGTTCCAAACAAGGTTTACTCCCAGGGAATAAAGCCCGCAGACGTGTACAGAGAGGCCATGCGCAAGTTTGGTGACCAAATTAGCCCTGAGGAATTCTTTAAGGACAAATATGCGTTATGGATTGACATGCGCACCATTAACGACGAAGACCTACATGGTCAGGGTTTGCGTCTAGTAAATACCCAGGACGGCATAACATTGGAGATCAAGCGCACCAAGAATGCCTCCGCGGGCGACGGCGACAAAATAAACTGCTACGTCTTCGTCGTGTCTGACGCGCAACTGAGCGTAGAAATGAATCAGCTAAAGAGCGTTGCCTATTGATCCACTCGCTCATCCTTTTGATAAAAAAATATCGTTGGTATATAATGCTTCGCGTATTCGAAAACAACGAAACCAAACTGCAATGCATAGTGCAAGGCGATAAACTATACTTCAAAGCAAAGGAAGTGGCGGCTGCGTTGGGTTACGAACGCCCAAAAGATGCAATTAAGGTGCATGTTCGTGAAAAGTATAAGGTAAAGCTTAGCGAACTTAGAGTGGAGGTGAATCGCCTCCCCTCGTATTCACAGCCTAATTCCCTGTACGTAACCGAATCTGGGTTGTATCAGTTGATATTTAGCTCTAAGATGCCAACGGCGGAGACATTCCAGGATTGGGTCTTGGAAGATGTCCTGCCTGCGTTGAGAAAGACAGGTAAGTATGAAATAGAAAGGCGGTTTGACACCCCGAATAAGAAAGTCTTCAAAATAGAGAATGAATCTGACCTGCATTTCAAAGTCGTCGATTACATACGCCGGTTTCACCCCCACGTCATCCTAACCCCCGGCTTAGGCGAACTACAGGACTCCGCCAGCAAGCGCATAACATGTTGGAAGAAAGGTTACAAACGCGGTCAGCCAGATCTACTAATCTCCAACGCCCATAAGGAGTTTAATGGCTTTTGCATAGAATTAAAGACCCCCAAGGGAAACGGCGTCCTGTCCGCAGACCAGTCTAACTTAATTTCGCAGTACGACATGAATAATTTCCGAACCATGGTGTCCGACGATTACGACGTTGTCTGTCGTGCCATAGACAACTACGTGGACGGCATTCGCATTCCTTGTAAATGGTGTATAAAACGCTTTAAAAGCCCCGAGACGCTAAAGACGCACCTTAGAATATTTCATAGATATAATGATCGTCAACCAAATACACTGGCGTGACCTGATTTGCGGTAAAGCATACGAAATAAAAAATTACGTCGTCTTCGAAGACATCGACCGTTTACGGTTAGTCCTCAAAGACTTAGAAGGCAAGGAATATTCCCTTTGGGCGCCGGATTGCGTGCGGTACGTAATTCAGGGCGAGGAATTCACCCACTTACGCAGCTATGGTAAGGTAAATGGCCGATGGAAGTTTGACATTGAAAGAAGAGTCACTCCATCTCCTCTTTGTAGTTAAGCGCGTCTGCTAAAGTCCGCTGCGCTTTAGGATCCGCGGAGCACCAATGCCCCACAAAGGATCCTTCGGAGAATACCCTGTCGCAATGAAGGCAGGTGTATTTTTTACGCGGTGCAGGAGTGGGCGTAATGCAGTCGGCAGGTAGTTCGCAAGTAATACAGTCCATATATTGAAAGGGCGATTAGGAATCCTCCAAAGAAGGCGGCTGCGTAGGCTAGCATATACCTTTAAAAGGGGTCCTTATTTTTATTAATGTTTCTTCTTTTCTTATTGAGTTCTGCATACCTTCTCCAAAAAGGGTCCTTATATTTATTAATGTTTCTTCTTTTATTCTTAATAAACAATCAAAGAATATTAATAAATATAAGAGTGTGTTTTGAGACTCTTTGCGCAAACCCTACTTTACTTACGGGCTTTCCTTACCTCCATGTTTTGGGCATGCCAATCATCAAAACGATCCAAGTACTCCTTAAAACCGCGGGGACAATGCTGCGGGCACAAACACTGCCAGATATGATCATCTCCTTTCCTTAAACCACCACACGCGTCACAGGGCGCACTCCAATACTCTGCGTTCTCCCAGCGCGTACCTTCGGCGCGGTCGAACTCCGTAAAGCGTTGGTCTATTTCTTTCTTACGAAGAGTTAACTTCCTTATGGTTTCCGCTGGGCAACATCTCGCAGCGATATCACCATGCTCCTCGCATGCGACGTCCAAATCATAATTACCACGACATCTATGTTGATGCCATGCGTCGGTTAAGAGCTCCCCGCAGCGCGCACACACATCCTTTAAACACACCCTATTTTCTTGGTGGTATTGCAACATTTGGGGCGTGCTAAAGAGCCGATTGCAATCAGCACAACGTCTTTCCTTAGACTTCAAACACACCCTTCCTTCCACGTGATATCGCAGCGCCTGTTTACTGCTAAACTGCCGGCTGCAAGTGCCACAGGTGGTGACGTTATCCACCTCTTTAAAACATACCTTCTTTTTTTGGTGATATTGCAAAGCCTGTTTGCTACTGAACTCCCTGTCGCAATCCTTACACTTCATTATATAATAAGAATTTATTAACCCTTATAAGGGATACCGCATGAAGTCCTGCACGCTTTCTTTTGCCCAACCGGCCATCGTCAATAGCGCGCCAAACCGTTCTGCACGCTTCAGACCGCACATTTCATCGTACAACTCCTGCACGCGCTCTTTTAACCGGTCTATCTCCTCCCTTTGCATTTCTATGGTGTCTCTTTTATCCTTTGCGTCGGCGGCAATCCTTCTTACTGCGTCCACTGGCTCCATCTATATATGAACCCAGATCACATGCCTTGTAACGCTCTGATAGTAGGACCCACCGGCTGCGGAAAGACCCAATTCGTAGTGGAGCAGCTATTAGGACCCTTTAGATACCGCTTTGACTATATCGTGCTATTATGCCCTACCTACAGGAATAATGTTACCTGGGAAGGCATAGGCAGGAATGATGACGACTTCTTCGTAGATATCTTAGACCCTAACGAGTTATCCAGCCATTTGAAGTTCTGGCATAAGCAATTCCCCAAGAATACGCAAACCCTCCTTATACTGGATGACATTGCCTGTGGGGACGACGTAAAAAGACGCACTTCCGAGCTCGTTAAACTCGCCTTCAGCGGTAGGCATGACAATATCAGCGTTTGGTTGCTTTCCCAGCAGCTTACCAGTGTCTCTAAACCCTTCAGGGAAAACATAGGCTCTCTCGTAGTATTTTATACTCCAAGTAAGTCTGACCTGGAAACCATCTTAAGCGACTACGGCGGTGAGATATCCAAGGAACAGTTACACGAATACATGCGGCATTTAAAGACGCATCAACATTCCAAGATGATCTTTTCTTTGAGGTTTCCTTATGACGTTAATGTATATGGAGATTGAGCAGCTCTTAGATGAAGTCCCCACACAGTTAGACGAAAGTAACCTTAAGGAACAACTTAACATCCTGGTGTCTTCTGGGAAGTGTAAAGAAATGATAGGCAAGGAACTTACCCATGAGCAGGTTAATAAGTTGTCAGAAGAGGAAGTCAAGAAATTCCATAAAAGGTATGAGGCTGCCCTTGCAAGTAAGACCACGGACGCCGTAGCAGACTCAGCCATTAAGCTGGCCACCAAGCTTCTCGGACTTGCACTGCCCATAGACGACGTGGAGCAACTACGGAAGGACATAAGAGATGACTATGTCATATCCCAAGAACTTAAGATAACCTGCGGGTGGTTGTCTTTGAAGTGCGGTAAGTTAATGGCAGTCGCCTCTGCGGCACTTCACGTAGCTCAGCATGTCGACTTGAAGGAGGTACTGGTGTCTTGGAAGGACTTCAAGAAGGACAGAGAAGTCGAAAAGGTCTTCCAGGCAGCACTTGCTGAGGTACCTGATCAAGTCGCCTCAAGTACTTAGTCAAGTCGTTGTCAAGTCACCTCAAGTACTTAGTCAAGTCGTTGTCAAGTCATTGCCAAGTCATTGTCAAGTCGTCATCAAGTTACTTGTCAAGTCCTTCAAGTCCCTTAATATAAGATGAGTGGCACCGAAGAACAACCAGAAAAGGCTCCCGTAGAAGATACCAAGATTACCAAGGCTAAATCTCCGGGCAGAGTCGCTGCCGGAAAGAAGCTCGCGGAGATGAACAGGAAGAACAAAGCCAAAAAAGAAGAAAAGGTGGAGGAAGAGGAATCCTTTATTAATCCGGGATACGTCATTGGCGCGTTAGGAGTCGCTATAGCAGCAGGCAGCCTCTACTTACAATGGCGGGCAACGAAAAAGGTAGAACCACCAACGTATCGCGCACCTGTGGAACCGGCTGTTAGAAAAAGTAAGATCCCTGAAATGGAGTAGATTTATCACCCGCGGCGACCTAGATTTTCCTTCTCGCTTTGTAATATAATGTCGACCGCGTTATTGAAAACTGTTGAAGAAGCAGCTATTATTACTTCCATCGTTGCGGGTATTGGTTGGGTAGGTAAGAAAGTGCTCAAAGAAGACTTTACTGAAGACCCAAGCAAGAGCTTCGCTAATTTTGCTAAGATGACCGCTGCCGTGGGTGGGGCTATCATGGTAAAGGATTACCTACGGAAGGAAAAGTACCTCCCTACGGTGTAATATACATGGCTAGCGTGGTCGCAGGTGGAGTTATTGCAGCTTTAGCATTCACTGGAGCTAATTATGGCGGTCAATATTTGGATAGATTAGTTAGAGGTGATCGCAGCGGAGATTTAGCCGCCGAAAGAAAGAGACACGACTTAGCGCTGGAGAAATATCAAAGGGACGTGGCAGCTTGGAATGAAAAAAGACAAGCTTACAGGGATTGGTTGGACAAGAACTACCAAGACAAAATACAGGCGGATAAGAACTTCGAAAATACAGACTACGCCTTTAAACTTTATGCACAGGCACACCCCGCGGCATTAACGGGGTTAAGAAAGCCTCAGTTTAAGAATTACTATCAGCCTTCTAAGAAACAAAAAGATAGTGAGTTGGTCTTCGTAGGAGTCGCAGGGCTGGCAGGAGGCGTAGCTTTGGCGTATCTGCTCTAACGAAGGAAACTGTGTTTCCTGAAATATATGATCGTCTTTTTGGAAAGCGACAAGAATAACTTTACCACTTATCTGAATCCCCCCATCAAAGCCCATAAGGTTAGGCTGGTTAGTTGTTCTTTGTACAATTCTTGGTATAATTTAGTCAATGCCCTGATCACTGAGCATAAAGGCGGCGGCAATTATCAAGGCGTATTGCTGCCCGATGGACATTACACGCCAATCACCCTTGCTAAGGAATTAGCAAAACACGGTTATACGCTCACCACGGGATTGCCGCACGAAATGACCTTCAAACATAATATGCCAAACTATTCAGTAACTTTTGGAAAGTCTGACCCATTGGGGTCATTATTATGTGCCTCAGGCAAGACAATTACCGACACAGCCATACCTGTGAAATGGAAAGTCGCATCCTCTTACGAAGTCTATTGCGACTTGGTCCATAGTTACAACAATGGAGAAAAGTCTTCTCTTATGTCCAAGTTTCTGCCCAAAGGTAATCCATTTGACCTGGTAGAATACACCCCCATTTCTTTGAGCTATGACTTGTCCAATTTGGTAGAAAGCATAAACATCACCATTAAGGTGGACGGAAAGACGGTGGATTTTAACGGACGTAAGATCAATCTCGTTTTGGAATTCATATAATGGGCCGAACAGAGGACAAACTTAAAAGGATTTACTATGGGCCTGAAGGCTATTGGAAAGGAGCGTCGGCCATCAAGAAACTCGCGACCGCGGCCAGGGTATCAGAAGAAACGGCTAAGAACTGGTTGAAAAAACAAACCATCTGGCAGGTTTATCTTCCCGTGCCCAAGTACATTCCCAGGCCCAGCTTTACCGTAAATACCCCCAATGAAGTTCATCAGGCGGATTTGCTTTTCTTGCCGCACGACAAGGTGAGAAGAAAGACCTATAAATACGCTTTGACCGTAGTTGATATCGCAAGCAGATACAAGGACGCCGAACCCATAACCAGCAAGGATTCTGGGGAAGTCGCAGAAGCCCTAGGTAGGATTTATAAGCGCGTCTTGAAATGGCCTAAGCTGCTGCAAGTGGATGCGGGGACGGAGTTCATGGGCGTGGTTACCAAGACCCTGAAAGACCACAGCACTAAGATTAGGAGAGCCGAAGCCGAGTACCACAGGGGTCAGAGCATTGTTGAAAGATTCAATAAGACCTTGGCCGAGCGTCTCTTTGGGTACCAGTATTGGAAAGAGCTGGAAGATCCCTCCAAACGCAACAGGGAATGGACTCAGAGGCTCCCCCAGGTCGTCGCGGCTTTGAACAACGAGGCGGCCAGGGCTACGGGAATAAAACCCAAGGATGCCATAAAAAAGAAACACGTGGAACACAAGTCCTTCGTCAGAAGTTCGAGGGCGGTCTTCCCCCATGAAAAAAAATTAGGTAATGTCACAGTCCGATATCTCTACGGACCGGGTGAATTAGAAGGAGGATCCAAAAGAGCTACGGATCCTAATTGGTCTTTGGAAACTTACCAGATCCGAAGCGTAATAGCTAAGAAGGGTCAGCCCATCTTGTATTATCTTCACGATGGCCCCACACGTGGGTTCGTCATGGAAGAACTGCTTATCGTGTGATGTCCGAATGCTATCGTATGCACTCCGTCATCACACATCCATCGCTTACCGTCAAATGCAGACAGTGACACCTTCTCCTGCGTGACGTTATGTATCTGATGACCATAGCTGCGCAGGCTGTTCATCTTATGCCGCTGTTCCTTGCGTGTTCGTAATACGTTGAGGTAGGACTCGTGCGTAATGTCCTTCTTAACCACGTACTTTTTTACGCCTTTAGCTTTCTTTTCTACGCCGTCTAACTTTAGCACGCTGTACATCTTTGGTTTCAGACCCACGTACTCTACTATGGGTTTTCCTAACATTTCGTCTTTCATCTTCCCAATTACCTTCTTATTCTTCGCAGAGTAAAGGAAGTGCTCCTTCGGGTAACCGCTGGTGTCGTACTCGTCTATGTCGGGGAGGCAGTCTTTGTAAACGTCTTCCGTTTGCACTTCTAGAATTAGGGAGTCGGTGTCTGTGTACAGGAGGCGACAGCGGTCTCCGTACTTTGGCTTAAGCTTATCGTAGTAGAACTCATACATAAGCAGCTTCGATAGATCCAGCACCGTAAAGCCTGTGTAAACGGGCTTGTTTAGTAAGAGGTTTGCCCTTTTCATGTGAATCACGTAGAAGTTCAGCATTTCTACGTATCTAACGAAGCCTGGCTGTGACACGTATGCTTCTGCTTCCTCTTTGGTGCTGACTATTTTTACGCTTACGCGCTTGCGGATGTTCTCCATTGTCTTTCCGAACACGCTGTTGTTCATCAGTTTGAAGAGGTTTTTCTCGAAGTCATTTTTCGCTGCGGTACGCTTTTGCGTGTTAAAGTCAATGTAGGGGCGCATCCAGGGTTCCTGCGTGAATTTTAGGACTCTGTGGATCTTCTCTACGCGCATTCCGTGTCGCACGTAGAACTGCAGGTTGCGGTAATGTACCACATACTTCTTCTTATCCATCAGGTTCATAGTTAGTTTCCTGTACGGTTTGTAACCAGGGCACATTTGCTTTTGCAGCGGACTTAGCTGCTTAAATGGTATCTCTATCGCTTCTGGTGCTAAGGGGAACTCATTGTGTTCGTCGTGCAGGCGCTCTGGGTACTCCAGATCCACTTCTAAGACGTAACCCTTGTCGTCTTCTTTACCTACGTTTAGGTAAAACTCTATGGGCTTTATGTTGTCCCATTCGAAGTCGCGTACAGGTAGGTATTGTGACATTGCCCAACCATAAAGGTTATTCGCATCCAGGTAGTAAATGTATGTGGTTGGTTTCTCTGGGTCGTGCTCTACTAAGGGGTTGTTTGCGCGGGCGTAACGTCGGCTTGGTCCGCATACGCCGCCACGAATACCGTCTTCCATAAAGCGGTACATGTCGTATTCCGTTAGGAGATCCAGTTGCGCGTTTGTCTTCTTTAACAAAGCACTCCAGCTGAGCCCAGGAGCCGTGTAGAAATTAGCGGGATCCAATCCGTAATATTCCATAGCCATCTTTCTGAAGCTTTGGAAAACATCTGCAAGCAGCACTACGTCAGACCTTAGGTAGATGTCGTGGTAGTCCCCCATGTTCTCACAGGAGTACTTTTCCCACACATCTAACGCATGCTGGTACTCCTCGTCCTTTATACCGGACTCGTTTAGGGTGCTGTAGAATCTCTCTTTGGGTGGTAGGGGTTCTTCGAATCGCTCCCAGGAATCCATGTATTCGTATGGGTAGACTCCTTTCCTTTCCGCGCCGTATTGACTGGAAATGGGGAACTCCGTGTTATACCTTACTAAGTTTGCTAAGGAGTCCGCCATGAACTGCTGCGAGTCTAAGAACTTCAGCTTGCCCACAGTTACGGACATGTAGCGCTCTTTGTTGTTAGGTATGCATTTGACGTCGGAGCCGTCTGTTCCTTGTAGTAGCAAATGGGAGTCGTAACCGCGGAGGTTGTGAAAGAACACCGGAATCTCCATATCTGGATTTACTTTGAAGTTTATATTGCATTTCCAATGAGCCGCTCCTCTGTATTTACCAGTGATGTGGCAGTGATCCCTAACCTTATCCACATAGAAATCCTCAACAAATGCTTTGTGGCAGTGAATGCAGTGCGTGGAGGGCTTTCCCGGCTTCTCACCTTTCTTAGCATACTTCCCGCATTTAAAATGAGCTTCTCCTAGATACTTTCCATCTTCATCCCACGCTTTCTTGGCTCGTCTTCCAAACTGAAGAAGCGTATGTTGGCAAATGTGGCATTTTTTTGCCTTGTTAAAGCCTCCTGGTTCTCTTTGGTAAATTCCATCTTCTTTGGACGTCTTAATTGTTCTCTTATCTCCCCCTCCTCTTCTCGCAATGCTTCTAGAAACTCATTAGCTGCGTTCTTACCTCGGTAAATCACAGGAGGGTTTGCTTTACCGTCTGATCTGACTACTATGTAACCAAAGGAGCAGATCTCGTGTAATCCTACCTTATTCGTGGCACCACGTTTCTGCTCTTCCTTAGTTATCAACGCTTCGAAGTCTGCATATATCACGTAAGGCACTTGCATCTGCTTTTGATGGTTTGCGTATGAAAGCTCTTTGTTGGTGGGCATCTGGATCCGTTGCGCCACTTCTTCGACTCCGCGGCAGATCTCATCGTGTTTCTTTAGGGCATTTAAGGATGTAAATGACAGCAAGCAGCAGTCGCAGAAGTACTTTTTGCCTTTGTGCTTAGTATGTCTGTAGAATAGTCTGCTAATGTGTTTAACCCATGAGTAGTGTCCGCCGTGGTAGAATAAATGTACGCGCTCTCCTTTACTTTTTGACAGAACTAACGGTACTATCGTCTGCTCTCTGACTCCGTAAACGTTAATTGCTAGATCGTTTATTTCCTCAAATATGGGGATGTCTATCAACTGCATGGAAATTCCACACCATCCCACTCTAAATCGTCTGTGGGATACTTACTTGTCCTACAGGGATCCTTCTCTGCTGGATACAGTGCAGACCTGATTGCCCACATAAAGCATCGATTGTCTTCATTCTTCACGTTTACAATAGCCTTCTTCCTTTCTACCCACGTTGGTAGCGGTACGTAACTCCCCCCTCGTATGGGTACGTACCTGGCTATACTTATCTCTATTCCTTCAACCTCCTCTACTGTCCAACCCGATCCTTCTTTCGTGTAGTTAGACAGCGACTCCATTATTGCTTCTAAGGCTTCACTGAGTGACCTATCCAGATTCGTGGATTCTAATATCACTAACGACTTTGATCGCAACATTGCTGTCGTCATTACCTCGTCTTTTGACAAACTTACTTCTACCATTATGCTCGCTTTCAGGGCTCCTAATTCTTCTATACCTTTTCGGAGAGTCCTTTTAACCTTCCTTTCTGACTGACGCCAAAACTGTCTAACGTCAATCTCACCGTTACCGGGTATTGACACCGTGCTGAAGTTGCTTTGGGATTCCATCTATATAATAGGAAATATTTTATACCTAATACCAAGCACTTTTTAGGTCGTCGTAGTCGTACTCACAGTCCTGACAATGCCAAAACAATTTAACCTTAGTCTCAAACTTCTTACCACATCCACAATCATAACTGCTCATACACTTCGTCTTCATTTTCAAATGCTTTTTCAAATCCGCTTCTTTCTTAAAAGTTCTCTTACATTCTTCGCACTCCATATATAGACTAACATATTTAAGTGCGCTGTTGCCCTCAACCACACTTGGAGTGGGGGTCGTCCGTAGGTGGATTTTTTGACGCGGGTCTTACCCCGTGTTGAGATTGCGCTGGAACCCCCCATTCCCATACGGGTAATCCTGGCGTTAAGGTAAACAGAACATATTTCGAGTGCGCTGTGCCCTCACGGTAATCCTGGCGTTAAAGTAACATATTTTCGAGTAGTGCGCTGTTACCCCCACGGGTATAATGCTGGGGGTCTCATAGGGAATGAGGGTTACGCAAACACGGGTAGTGACTTCTTTAAACGGGAAAAGCCTCGTGTGGTCACTGCGCTAGAACCCCATTCCTATACTACTTACATGTTTATTATAAAAAATGAGTTTTCTAGTATGTTTACATGATGTTTGTGTTGTACTTGTCTAGCTTCATTGCCAAATAAAAGCACTTGTACATGGAATGAGGTTGTTGTCTTGTAATGTTTCACCAAGTGGGTACAGTTATTGATAACTTACTTAAAAGGATTTTGTACCAATTAAACAAAGGGCAGACGTACATTGTCCCCAAATCAATTTGTCACAGTCTTCAAATACTTTCAATCTATTTGTCATACTCATAAGAAATATTCTCTCATAGCTACAATGGACAATCAGATTTTAGAATGCCCAGTAGGAGACGTTAATGATTGGAGTAAGACAGGCATCACGCTATCTTCTATATCTGTCGGATCGCTTGAAGTGAAACCAAAGATGGAAGACATTGTTATGAAACTGCATGACATCTAAACCCCTTTCTGTGCGAATACTCCCATTCTCTGTGTTGACAATCTTGAATGCTATGTCCTATATAAAATAACAAACAAGACATTTCATTGAATAAATAGCCAAGTGCTTGCCTTAAAATGATTGTAAAAAAAAAACAACAAACAAAAAAACAAAAATAAAAAAAAAGAGTTGTGATGTATTCAGGGTCCATTCCAAAGGGCTTCAGGCTGCAGCCTCAACTGTGTAGAATGTGCATGTGTTCCATTAAAGTCCATGGTTGTAATAATGCATTCTAGATTCTTTATTTTACCATTCTCAATAATTGGGCTTTAGGTTACTTATGTAAGACTACATGAAATGGGCACTTGCTTAAAAAAATTTTTTTTGTTTTAAATGGCACTTACGACGGATGATTCATAGTATTGAATGTAACATCCTGAAACCCTAATGCAAACCCTAACCCTAACCGCCAAACCACCTTATAACCTTAAAACGTCATAATGGAATAGTAGTACCATTTCATGTAGGCTGACATGAAGTAGTAAAAAGTTAAGGCAGTATTGAATATCCGATGCTGAAATGAGCAAGATTAACATGAGTTTATTATAAAAAGCTCTAGCTGTCTATTTAATATCCCACGATTCAAGGAGTTAATATAATATTGACACTTACAATTACATACTAACAATCAGTTTTATACATTTTAAGTTTGTAGTTGCTCAAACCAGCTGGATTAGTTATATTTCTTCAATAATTTTCCACATGAAACTAGATGATTGCCATTTTCAGGACCTTTTAGGACTAGATAAAATAGGTTTTTTATTCAAGGGCTTGTTTGAAGTGAACAATCAAAATTTGATTGGATTCAACTTTGAATTTCAAAGCATTTTAATGAGGATAAGTAGTTTCGTATGAACCCTGATATCTTAGTCTGCTTGAGTTTGTGTCAGTCAACTGTGATGTTTTGACAGCTGTCATTTTTTGATATGATTCAATAAGGTCATCTTCATAATATATTACTTAGCGTTTTTCAAAAATGTTGTAAGTAAATAGTGGCCAAGCCTTTCAATTGGAGTCGTCCAGGGCAAATTTAATAACATGTAAATCAAATGGGGGACTCTCTTAGCTATAACTATGATAGACCTTCTCAAATTAGGAGAAAGTGAGATTGCTTTGGAAGATCAAGTGTAAATGTTCTATAAAAGTGAATTTTTTTCATTGACCATGCAAAGACAATTAATTTTATGTGTGAGTAAACACTTGTAAAATTGGACGCTCTCTCAGCCTGGTAGATCACCTTAAACAACCATTAGGAGAGAAAAGATTGATTTGGAAGATCAAAGTAAAAATTTTTTTATGACCATGGCAAACAAGACAATAATTTTAGTGTGAGTAAACAGTTTAATCCTTAGCCGGTAGACCCTTGACAGATCTCAATTTATGACAAAAAATAGATTTGGGAAGATTAAAGTAACTATTTAACATTAAGTGAATTTTTTATTGAAACCAGGCAAAAAAGACAATTGATTTTATGTGTGAGTAACACATTTTTAATGGCCATCGTGCCTGACTTAAAAGCTAAAATAAGAGAAAATATTGATTTGAAAGAGTAAAAGTAAATATTTTTAAATGTGATTGTTTAATTGACCATCATGGTAATGACACTTTAAGTGTATATGACATGAAATGTTTTTGGGATAATTATATATTAGTATATAGTAAAAACGATCTTGTAAAAAGATTTTTATGTGGAAAAACGTCTGAAATCACGCAAAATTTAACAAATGGACTCCTCTTACCATATAACCTTATGAGTGAGTTAGGAGAAAATGAGTTTTTTTTTAGGATTATTCATAATTTCATATTAGATAACAATTATATTACCAACATCGTCAGTATCTTTCTTCTTCTTCATTTTTTGAAGGAATAATCATACTTCATTTTTTTTAACAGGGAAGGGAAGGAAGGGGTTGGAATGTATTCGCTTGGTAACCGAACCAGAAATCAGCTACCCCCATGTGCTAAAAATGCCCCTCATATATCTATCAAATTTATCTCTTCCACTCTCTTTCTTATGAGAGTGCTGTGTGACTCGGTGTGTTTAGGGGAACACCCATTAGGTTGATGTTTACATGAATTCTCATTCAACAATTACAATGCCTTCCTCTTCACGATTAAAAACATAAATAATGATATGTAAGATACACATTTTTCTTAATTAATTTTAAACACACTCATGAATTTCATAAGCTATGTTCCAATTGCAGCCACATACACGTCACGTGCATGAACCTTTATACCCGATAAAGTCTCTTCATAGGTATTTCAAAGTGAGTTATATAAAGACACATGTGTTTTATATAAAGGAACGTGCTCTTTATTAAGACCACTCGAATACTATGAGGCTGGATGTGACAATGATCTTTGATAACATGTGCCTGTCTTTGACTTGGCACGCAAGATCCAACGTGTGGGAGCTTAAGCTCTATTGAATCTGGTTGCGCATCCTGACACGTCACATCTCTATCGAAGCCTCAATAACAATCAAGTTCGTGACGTGTATGGGGCTCCAGTGGAACCAACATCTTATTAAATGTTTCATGAGTGTTTTAAGCAGTTCAAAAAACAGTAGATGTCTTTATAGCGTATAAAGCACTGGCTACGCCTCGCTGCTTTATACTGATTAAAACACTCTACTGTTTTTTAAACAATACCAATATAACCACTCATATGGTGGTCAGCATGGACTCTGGAGAATTGCATAAGTCTTTGAATCAGAAATGGGTCCTACAAACAAACACACAAATTATAACAAATGAATATCACTATTACGTTGTACTAAAGTCTGTAACTTAATTCAACTTTGAAAAAATTAATTATAACAGGCATATTGCCAGGGATCGAGCACCACATTTCAGTAATTCCCTTATCCTTGATTGTGTCTTTTTCAATGCACAATGCTTAAGGGAAATTATGGACGGAATGGTCTGATATTGAGAACATTACGCTCAGCTGAAAATCGCAGAATTGAGTCGGATTATGAGAAGCTCGGACCAGATAGTCATTCAGGTTGCAACAGTCTGCTTATAAGATTGGATTAGAATATCTGGAATATAAAGCAAAAACAAAAGAATGACAGCACTATTCGGGCAACGAACCAAAACAGCCTTCCGTAACCCTTTTAACCAGCGGGGAAATAGCGCTCGACTTCCCAACCTAATTTTTTTTGTCATGAACAACTGCCACCGCAGGGTCAGTAAAGTCATTCCACTGTTGTATCAGTATTAAAAAAACTCCAACCCAAAATTATTTTTCTCATGCAACAGAAAAACCACTTATGTTTTGTTTGGCCTTATGGGTATGAGCAGTGATGGAGGAAAGATAATGCTACAGGTTGGGAGTCAAAGACAACAAAGACACTTACATTGACATTTGTCACTGTACAATCTTAGGGGAGGTTTCACCTGTAGTACATGTGTTGGTTGTAATTGT
Organism: Actinia equina; assembly: GCA_011057435.1. NCBI lineage: Eukaryota > Metazoa > Cnidaria > Anthozoa > Actiniaria > Actiniidae > Actinia > Actinia equina. Next base: position 198,295 of record WHPX01000837.1, read on the forward strand.
TCCATTCATATACCTAAAAATCAAATTGTGTAATTGAACAGTTGACCTAGTTATATTATAGGGCACTGCGTATGCTGCGATTGAACAAGAAATAAAAAAAATTAAAGATTGCACAAAAATATAGAGACTTCAAGGGATATGGGGGCCATA